>JXCR01023092.1:179283-257656 GCA_002079205.1 Phalaenopsis hybrid cultivar
GTGTGCCGCATTACTTGTCCAGTTGGCAGGCAGGGTCACTATAAGTCTCCTCTGGCAAGGGTTCAATCAGTACCGTGGTGCGTGGGGGGTCGAATTATAGGCACATGACACGGGCTCTCATCATGAGGCCGGATTGCTCATGGGAAATCGATATTTAGGCCTCTGCCAAATATCGATTTTCTTTAATATATATATATATATATATATTATATATATATTCCAGCCTGATTATGTCTTCAATCAAAAACAAAAGGGGATTTTGGTAGTATATACATGTCTNTAGAGATAAAACATGAAAATATCAAATCATATCATAAGATCTCCGCTTGACTGCTCCTCAAAGATTCATGCTCTCTCATTTGCTCTCCCCATTTTTCTATTTCTTAGCACTAATTAGTTAAAGCCCTCAATTCCCCATATACTCTTCATGCCTCTCAACCATATCCTATCAAAATTAAGAAAGTGAAAATTCAAAATAAATTAAATTAACAAAATCTACAACAAACTTTTGAACCAAATCTTATCTAAAAAAATTAAATAAATTTGTAAATAAACAATTATCATTTTTGTGCATGTTGTAAAAATATTATTCAACAAACTTCTGATAATTCTCTCCCATGACTCCAATACTGTGGTAATATATTTTGAATGTCATGACACAAATTATTAAACCATGCTCTCTAATCTCCTAAAAACATAGTAAGCACGATGCAAACTTAATAATCATAAAATGTTGAAATGGTACACTTTGATAGGGAGAAATTGTGCAATATGAGATTGATTCACTTGGTCATCACTAACAATTTTCTCATTAACATGTGCCTTCCGTTGTTTTAGAAACTGATCTACAATAAAGATATCAATTTCCCGCCTCACCAATCTCAATGCTCTAACATGGGTGACAAAATTGAAACTCCAATCAAAGTTGCACCTGTAATAATATACTCACCTCTAACTGCCTGTATAGCAGCAAACTGTGCACCTTGCAAACTTCAATGATTTCAACATATATTGAGAATTTGCATTCCACTTGACTTAAAATACTTCTTCAGGTACAGTACATGCCTGACTTATTTCAATGTTTCACACCATGTATTTTCAATTCTACTGTCCAATCATAATGCGAACCGAGTTATTTTTTTCTTATTTAAATATACCAATTAAAACATAAAGAATAATGGTCCAATGTTACTTGAGGTTCATTGGTAGGGATCCATCGACAATACCACCAAGAATAGTGAGGAGTTTGTGAAATCTCTCAAGTAGAATGAAGCTGAACTCTTAAACAATGAGACACCATTTGGAGCAATGATTAGAGTTTCATCAGAAACTCCAAAGTTAAGCGTGCTCGTGCGGGAGCACTCATGGGATGAGTGGATTCATGTGAAGTTGCACCGGTAGGCAAAACCGTGAGGCTATTAGGCCAAAACGAAAAATATCTCAATGGATGAAAGTTTTGGTTGTACCAAAATGATAGGAATATAAGTTTGGTGAGTGATTCTGAGTTGAGAAAACTGACGAGGATGTAAGTTGCTTAAGTGAGGGAGATTGTGAAACCCCTTAAGTAGAATGAAGTTGAATTCTTAAACAATGCGATATGTTTTGGTGTAAGGGTTAGAGTTTCCTCATAAACTCCAAAGTTAAGTGTGCTCGTGTGAGAGCACTTCTGGAATGGTTGATATCTTGATAAGTTGCACCAATAAGGCAAATACATGAGACTATTAGGACAAAACAAACAATATGTCGATGACTGAGAGTTTGGGTTGTTATGTCTATCTTGTTATTCTCTTCTTCAAGAAACATTCTTATATGGAAATAGAAGAAGCTAAGAAAAATATACATGTGGGTAGGAGGGAGAAGAGCTGGCAAAGGAGGTAGGATAACTTTGTCAAGGATGTTGATATGCAACTATGCAATGAGGAAAGAAGGCTCCATGTTCTTGGGGAAGGAAAAAAAATACCATATGTGGGATCAATTAAAAAATTGAAGGAAGAAGGCTTTATAATTTTGATAAAGAGAGGAAAAATAGCATATGTTTGATCAATAGAATAAGAATTTGTTGTAATCAAACTTATTATAAGAGAATATACTTTTCGAAACTTCAAATTAACAAACACTTCTTTATTAAAAAATGAATTATAAGCTCCAAACCCATGCATATAAATGACCTCTCTTTATATAGAATTGGTAGGGCGGTGACTAGATGTAGAACGGGTGGGTTTTACAAGTCAATGAAGGAACTCTAAAAAAAATGCATGAATGCATTAATTAGAAGACAAAAAGTCTAATTAAAACTTGTATGAATATACCTCTATATTAAAGAGAGAATGAGAATGCAAAAGTTGTTATTTAATGATATGAATAAATCACAATTAGCTTGCTATAGATATGTGAATCATATGAGGACATATATGATACAAATAGTGAATTTAGAATCTGTAAATCATTACATTTGTTTGATCTATCATTATAAGTTACCAAGAGAGCACATCTAGATTTTCCTGTCCAATCTACAACATTATCATTAAGTATATTATTCTTGTTTTAGTTGTTATTGGTATAATGTTCTTTGCTCTTCAAGATTTGACAATTTCATTTAATGTGCTATTTATTTTTACAATAGAAGTCACACTGGTTGACAAAGTTATAAAGAGTTATCTTGTTGAGAAAAACGTTGTCATTGATGACGTGTCATAGACATAATCAATGCGGCGTCATGGTTTCATGGCTGAGGTGACAAACAATTATGACAATGATGCAGGAGTGACCCAGATGATGTAGAATTGCATCTTGGGCAAATGCGGGAGACAGGATCCAACCTCGTTATTTTTTTCACTCCTTCCCTTGCTAGCGTCAATTTTATATTATTGAAAAAAAATTCGGAGTATTCTATATCAAAATTGTACATATGTTTATTATGGACTGATTTAGAGGATTTTTTCTTTGCTTTATGTATTCAAAGATTGTGTTTTTTTTTATTTTTCAACTTAGCGAGTGTTGTATTATCTTCTATTTAGAAGTAGTGCCAATGGCTTATTGAATAGGTGGCTGATCTCTTCAATAGTCATGCTTTGTTGGAATATTCATTTCATGTTTCTCTCCCCTGTTTTCCGCTTGGATAGCCTCCAACTTCTTCTATCCAATACCAAAACCCGTTGGACCCGCATATTCTCTCCCCTTTACTATTTCACAACTACCCCCACTAAATTTGATCCTTAAACACCTTTTTGGAACCCTAGAACATGCCATTTGGTGTCAGAGTCCCTCGAACACTAAATTTTTAGGGATTTATTTTTTTTCATTACTAATCCTAAAATTCACATAACATAATATCTCCATCAAAACTATCCCCACATCCTTCAACTAACCCTAAGCTTTAGGCTAGTCATAGATCCAAACTTTCCACCATCACTACAACCCTAAAGTGAGAAGATTTATCATGTAGCCATAAAGACCCTTACACAAAGGATATGTAGTAATAGATCCTCCAATTGTAGCGGGGTCTCGTTGATTTTAAAAGGAAGTAACTTGGGGAATTCACTCACAACAACAATGGTGAGCACCCATATGGATGAGATGAAGAAACTCTTTCACCAAGAAGCTTCAAAAGATGAAGAACCGACGTTGAGTCTATTCAACATTGAGTATAGGAGAGGGCGATTTTGTTGTAAAGGTGGATTTATTGAATTTTGATGATTGTATGGATATGAAAGAATTCATTGAATAGCCTTCGGACTGTGAAACAAATTTTTCAATACAAGAATGTTCCGCTTAACAGAAGAGTGAAGTTAGTTATCATCAAGTTATAAAAGAGTGTTTCCCTTGAAAACATGCATATTGCATTAATTAAAAGTATAAGAGTATAGAGAGAAAGGTAAAAAAGAAATCAAAAGGAGAAGAACCTCTTGTACGTGTACTCAAAGCAAAAAAGATAGTGAAAGCTCTAATACATGAGTGCAAAAAAAATTGAAGAGAGGTTTATATGCTCTTGCCACTTGGTAATGCTTTCTCAGAGTATGGCTTGTCCACAATCACATGGGAACCCATGAATATCATTACTAGAGTTAGAGCCTTAATGACAAAAACCTTAAACTAATCAGGAGGGGGTGTATCGGAGAAGGCGTGCGGGGAGATCAAAGGGGTTATAAATAGTCTCCATGGCTGGACAGTATCCTAGTGCTCCCCATGTAGTGGGTATCCAACAGAGGAGGTGGGGTCATGTATTCTATAATGGGGGCACATCCTCCATGTATGTCCATGATGTCTTGATGCATTTAATTTTTCTTGGGATTTTTTGTTCTTTGCTTTAATTGCATCATTTCTTTGTCAAAGCGAAACTCAGAAACAAGGCACTTCCTAGCAGTGTTCCTTTTCTGACAGGATCCCGTTGTAATCACCTACACTGGGAGACTCTTTCGGTTCTAAATATGATGAGCTTCAAGTTTGTTGGTGTGATATCTCCTATGCGACTTTGGTCATTTACTGTTCTTAATAAGGGTTGAGGATTTAATTCTATAAGTTTTGAGCTACTTGGAAAGCTGCTACTTTGCGCCCTGCTGAAACAGAAAGGTCCATCATTTGTTTGCTTAACCATGTTTGATGGTTTGCAACATGAGGGAGATGCTTTTACCTTCGAGGCATTAGGACCCAGGTTCCATTTTCATTTACTTTCACCTTATCTAGCTCAATTGCCCTCCTCAGGAGCAGCTCTGGTTTGTCATCTTGATGGACGTTAGGCCCAATTGGTGAAATGGCATGTGTGCCACTTTTGCTATTATTGTCAATTCGTAGCTCCTGGCTATCTTGTCGTGTAATACTAAGGGCAACTACTTGATTTTTGCCTTGTGAGCTCCCATCACTAATATGATACCACCTGGTTGCTTAGCCCCTTGACCCAACTTGTGGTGTAAAAATTTAAAGCGTCAATGCTAGCATGATGAAAAAAAGCAAAATAACGACCTGACCAAGGATGAAGAGCGAAATGCAGTGCAAGAATCTATCATCACATTGCAAATATATCTTCTTGAGACTTCAACACTTACAACAGAAAGATCTCTAAATAGAGAAATACAATATTGAATTTAAATAACTTATATTGAAATATGAGTTGGCGGAGCACAGGGAGAACACCATAGTATGGTATCCTGGAGGATTCAACATGGTGCAATTACAAACTTCTTGGAAGTTACATGATGTTAATAATTTAACTCTGAGAATGGAGAGGCAACACAATGGTATCAAGTCCACACCACACTTTAAAAATGGATCTATCATTAGTTTGAGTGATAGAAGTACACCAGTGAGAGTGCTTAAACTTATTCTTATGAGGAGAAGCCAATTTAGGAAAAAAAAGTTTGAATATACCTACACCCCAAAATATTTCCCACCAAGAAATATTTCAAGTGTCATAAATATGGATACATTGTATTCAAATGACCAATGATTTTATGGCCACTGAGTAAAATAAATCATTGGGCACTTGAATAAAAATTAATAAAATATAAGACATTTTTATTCAATAAGTTAAATAAATTAATTAGGCATAATTTAAGTAATTATTTTCTTCATTTCTCAATACAGTTAAATAAATATAATTTTTTATTTCACAACTTTTTACTAACTATTTCACCTAATAGATAAAAAAAAATGCTAGATAAATTTACAATTCCTATTCTTCCGATTGTTGGACCTATGCATAAAAAAAAGTGAAAAAAATGCTACAACATCTCAAATAATTTATTAATATATAACTAATATTATTGGCATTAAAAATAATTTAACATTAGGCACAACAGTTGGTTAAACGATCAATTGCACGCCACACTGGCTTAGTTGGTCTTTTAGTCAGCGACTTTGTGCACAGTATTATTTTTTATTTTTATTTTTATAGTTTTCTATTTGTTCCTCCTTAGTACTGACAGATGAATAAATATTGTTTTTCTTTTTTAGTTAGCATATATTTTTTTTATAGGTTCAACATTTGGATGAATAGGAGTTGCAAAGTTCTCTAGTTGATTTTCTTGTTTGCGAAAGAAATCTTTTTATTATCACTTTTTAAAATCATTTTGATTATTAAATTAAATTAATTTTAAAATTATTATTCAACACGATTTAATTTAATTCAACTTAAATTGATAAGTTAATTTTTAAATTTTTATTTAATTATACATAAGAATAAAGAAAATAATTATTTAAATTTTGACTAATTTATTTAATTTAAATTATTGATAAAAATGTCTTATATTATTTATTAATTTTAATTCACAATAAATTTCATCAGGGATCGACTTTAAGCCCATATCTTTTTGCTTTAGTTATGGATGGTTTTACTGGACAGGATGATGTACCTTGGTGTATGCTTTTTGCTGATGATATCTTTCTCGTGGATAAAACAAGAGAAAAAGCCCGGGAAAAACTTGAATTATGGAGGTCTACATTGGAGTTTAAATGCCTTCATTTAAGTAGAACTAAAACTGAATATATGGAATGTAATTTTAGTAGTAATAGGTCTAGTGACAGAAGTGTGACTTTGGACGATCAAATTATTAAAAGGTGTGAACGATTTAGATATCTTGGGGTCCGTTGTTCAAAGCGATGGTGATATAGATGGGGTTGTTAATAGTAGAATTCAAGTTGGTTGGTTGAAGAGGAGGAATGCTTCGGGCCTTTTATGTGATAGAAAAATACTGCTTAGACTGAAAGGAAAATTTTATAAGACGGTGGTGAGACCTGCAATGCTATATGGAGTTGAATGTTGGCCTTTAAAAGAGAAGCATAATAATAAGTTAAGTGCTGTCGAGATTAGAATGATTAGGTGAATGAGTGGCTTTTACACTTAGAGGCAAAATGCAAAATGAATATAACTGTGATAGGGTTGGCGTAGCTCCTGTGACGGACAAAATTAGAGAAAGTCGTCTTAGATGGTTTGTCACATTAAACAGCGACCATTAGATGATCCGATTAGGAGAGTAGATGTTCTAGATTCGACTTGTGTTAAGAAAGACAGAGGTAGCTAATGATCTGATTAGGACAGTAGATGTTTTAGATTTGATTTGTGTTAAGAAAAGAAGAGGTAGACCTAGGAAGATTTGGGCTTATTGTATTAAAAATGATCTTAATTTACTAGAACTAATGAAAATATGACACTAAATAGGACGCAATGGAGAAAAAGGATTCATGTAGCTGACCCCACGTAGTGGGATTAAGGCTTTGTTGTTGTTGTTGTTGTTGTAATTCACAATAAATTTACAAGTATTATATTTTTTTTAAAATAAACATATTGTAAATTTTTATATTTATTTCCATAATTCATTCAATTTAAATAGTAAAATTCAGGAGTTATGATGATACAAAAGTTTTCATGTAACAAAAAAAAACAGCAATCAGATTACATGATAGGCTCCGTCAGGTGCGCATTTGTCCATTTAACAAATTATTGTTTTGGCTTTTTTTTATATCACTAAATTCAGTAATTTATATTCATAAAGGGACACTTCCAAAAATTTTACCAAACCTAAGTATTCAAGGAATATAATGAAAAGACTAAAGAATGATCAATTTCCTGCATGTTCATTTGAAAAGCTCAAACTTATAGTAGATGGTCCATTTAGTTGTTAAGAAGATAAATGAAAATGCTCGTAAAATTGATCTGCAATGTCATTGCAATATTTTTGCCAACGTCATCAATATTGATGATTTGTTGTCATACTGTAAGAATTCTAGTGCTTTTCGAGATGAACATAGGGTCTATGTCATCGGAGGAGAATGATGTGGGATCATTCCGAGAAACGCAAAACCGCATCATGGGCAAATGAGGGAGACACGATCACATCACACAATTGTAGTGAGACAATTCTCACATTTTTTGCCGCTCCTGTCCTTGTGAGCCCCAAGTTTATATTATTAAAAACATAATTAGAGTTGTTTAATGTGAAAGCTATTTATATGTTTGATCATTGACTTGCTTTGGGGTGACTTTTGTCTTGATTTATATATTTGGAGANGCTGGAGATGAACATAGGGTCTATGTCACCGGAGGAGAATGATGTGGGATCGTTCCGAGAAACGCAAAACCGCATCATGGGCAAATGAGGGAGACACGATCACATCACACTATTGTAGTGAGACAATTCTCACATTTTTTACCGCTCCAATCCTTGTGAGCCCCAAGTTTATATTATTAGAAATATAATTAGAGTTGTTTAATGTGAAAACTATTTATATGTTTGATCATTGACTTGCTTTGGGGTGACTTTTGTCTTGATTTATATATTTGGAGATTATATTCTTTGATTTTCTATCCTAAGGAGTGTTATATCCTCTTTCTTTTGCAAGTGGGTGGCATGGCATGCCTATAGCTTGTTTAGACACATGCGGTGAATCTTGATCAACAACTGTGCCCATCAGAACCACCATTTCGTGGTTCTCTCAAATTTCTTTTTTCAGCTGGGATAGCTGTCAATCTTTCTCCATCACCTCCCAAACTCTGTTCCACAATCACTTCCCCACTTAACCCAATAATTAAACACCTTCTAATAAGCCTAGAACATCGGCAGACAGTCTTGTCAAAACATAATATTCTATCAANTCTGGAGATGAACATAGGGTCTATGTCACCAGAGGAGAATGATGTGGGATCGTTCCGAGAAACGCAAAACCACATCATGGGCAAATGAGGGAGACATGATCACATCACACTATTGTAGTGAAACAATTCTTACATTTTTTCCCGCTCCAGACCTTGTGAGCCCCAAGTTTATATTATTAGAAATATAATTAGAATTGTTTTATTTGAAAGCTATTTATATGTTTGATCATTGACTTGCTTTGGGGTGACTTTTGTCTTGATTTATATATTTGGAGATTATATTCTTTGATTTTCTATCCTAAGGAGTGTTATATCCTCTTTCTTTTGCAAGTGGGTGGCATGGCATGCCTATAGCTTGTTTAGACACATGTGGTGAATCTTGATCAACAACTGTACCATTTCGTGGTTCTCTCAAAATTTTTTTTTTCAGCTGGGATAGCTGTCAATCTTTCTCTATCACCTCCCAAACTCTGTTCCACAATCACTTCCCCACTTAACTCAATAATTAAACACCTTCTAATAAGCCTAGAACATCGGCAGACAGTCTTGTCAAAACATAATATTCTATCAATAGCATGATCAATTCAATTCAAGATTAATAGTCATAGAATTTGACAAATGATCATAGATGGCAGGCAAATTCTGGGCCTATTGGTGTCCCTTGGAGGGCTGGCTCAATACTCATGCTTATTCACTTTAACATGGCATANATTTTTTTTTTTCAGCTGGGATAGCTGTCAATCTTTCTCTATCACCTCCCAACCTCTGTTCCACAACCCGCTTAACCCAATAATTAAACACCTTCTAATAACCCTAGAACATCGGCAGACAGCTTGTCAAAACATAATATTCTATCAATAGCATGATCTATTCAGTTCAAGATTAATAGTCATACAAGTCGGCGAATTTGACAAATGATCATAGATGGCAGGAAATTCTGGGCCTATTGGTGTCCCTTGGAGGGCTGGCTCAATACTCATGCTTATTCACTTTAACATGGCATAGAAGTTTTCCTCCTCAATGATATGTAGACAGAAGAAAAAGAAAAATAAAAGAAAATTGTAAATATGTCAATAGAAAACTAGACATAATCTCTGTACAGTCCAAGTAAAGCTGGGAACCAACCCATCCCACTCTCCACGAAATCTAAAACATAGAGACGAAGCAACAGGAGAAAAGCAAGCAGCCAACAAATCCCACCAGCCAAGAGATCCAAAACATCGAGGAAGCACCAGAGAGCAATAATTCCAATTTCAATCACCCACTACTTAAAAAAAAAAAAAAAGCACAAACCCAAATCTGCGCTAACAAAACCCTAGCTCCACGAGAACAAAGAGAAATCAAACCCCAAATGCGAAGAACTCAAAATTCCAACTTCACATTACCTCCGAAATGCATCTGGCACTGCCTTCCTCCACCACCGATAGCGATGAAAGAAGAAGCGGCCTCCTCCCCTCGTACAAGAGCAGCAGCAAATGGCCCACGATTCCTCAACAAAGCCAGCGGTTTTCTTTCTCTCAGTAGTTGTAGAAGATGATTAACCAAAAAGGAAAAAAAAAAAAGCAGCTGCCTACGCAGCGCTTTGTGAACCACGTAAAAAATGCTGCGCTGGCTACAAGTACTGCATGAAGCAGCTGCAGTGGAGACAATGAATACTATTGGAAGGCTTCATGGTCTGCGTGGAGAAGCAGCTTTATTTCAATCCGGATCTTATTTTAATGGATTTCTTGGGCCGCGAATCCTGGATCGCTGCGAGGTGCGGGGCCCGGGAAAAAGATATTCTGCACTTTTTCGGATGGATCGTACCGTGTTTCATTTGATAAATTTTACCTGAGGGGACATAACAATATAATTTAGAGAATTGTGCGCTGTCCTGACACTCGGTTTTTGCATATTTCACCTCTAAATCTTTATATTTGCAGAATTAGCACATCGGATGATGACACCGTTCCCAGCTCCATGTTTTTTTCCGGCGCATATTCTACTTCACCGGGATGCAGCAGATCGCACGACGAGCGGCAAGCAGGAAGAAGGGGAGGCCGAAAAGCAGGACAAGCGTAGTTTTTTCTTAAATTCCAAAATTATATATTTTTTTATCTTCTTAGAATTATTGAGAGGATAATACGTGCCCCGTCATCTAATACAATTGTACGTAAAAAAAATTTGTTGGTGTTTATAGAGGACCCATCGATAAAAGACTAAGAGACCCACTTACCCGTCCAGATACAACCACCTGAGCCAAAGCTAAATGTTTTTCGAATGAAGATGCCCGAGACAAAGCTGAAGGCGGATCGAGCCAGGAGAAGAAAAAAAGGACGAGTACGAGCCAATCAGATTAAACAAGACAAATAAGCAAGCGAGTCAACAACTACAAGAAAGTTGATCAAAGACAACAATTTACCTTCTGATAGGTAAGTTCCGAGAAAATATTTAGTTCCTCAATTACACCAGTCATCCCATGAACGGAATCAAGGCTCCTTGTAGATTGGACGTTAATCGTCGCCATCGGTAAAATTCAGATAATTTTTTTGATTGGATGTTTTCTTATTGCTATTGATTTTGAAAAATCTTTAACCATCATATGTAGTACGTCGCTGTCAGTTTTCACAAATCTTTACTGATTGGATGTCATGCATCACTGTCGGTTGAGACGCTTGGGTGAAACCATCTTTGGCCGGTCATTTCACTTTCGTTGAATGTCAGTTGGATTCTGATGATTCCTTGCATAAACTTCTCAAGTTCCCTGAGTGTCGGCTAGACCTGAGAATGCACACGTAATAAGAAAAAAAAATAATGATTTTTATGAACTCGATAATAAAATACAAAGTTTGAATGATAGCATATTCACATTGTCGAGCCTGGCGTTGGTCAAAATATTGGGCTTGATTCCCACGATGATATGCTCGATTGGTCCCTTTGTGAATCTTCAGAGTGAGTTCGAGCTGAGCGATGAGGATTGTATATTGGCTCCCAATTCTCTTTGGTGAATGTGATTGACACGCTCAGTTCTGATTGATGTTAGATAGTTGTATTCTTCTGTTGATATGTGTCTATTGGCCAGTTTCAACAACTCAGCTAGTGATCTCGATCGTTACAAACTCAAAACGTGTCAGAAAGGTCCTCCATTCAACCCTATCGCTCGACTGCTCTTTAGCTCGGTCTGTTGAGGTTGTTTGGCCTCAGCTTGGTAAGGTTGGTTGGTCAGTTAGCTATGCCAGTTTTGTCGATCAGTTGATCTTGATTGGCTTCGGGTCAGCATCATTGATTCAATTGGCTAGGTTTTGCTGATAAGTTGATCTATTTTGGTTGTCAACCCTAGATCCTAAGATGATGAGCTTCTATCGGTGGAGCGAGACCAGACTATTGGGTAGATGGTGAATCACTGTAACTCAATAGGTATCTCATTCCTCAATGAGGAGAGCCTTTGAGATAACTCTATAAGTGGTGTATTGTCAATTCTTCACAAGGGCAAACTCATAACGCTCATGCATCATAAAAATCTATTTCTACTAGCTCAAAATGGGTCAAGTTCTGGCGGTGGTTCCCTATTTGTGATAAGATTTGTAGTGGGTAGAGCACCAATCACCCCAGCAGTTACCCCTACAAAGGTTACGACAATATCCACTAAATACGTCCAGCATAAGGTGTGATTCATCAATGACGATGACCAAATCAAGCGATCGAGACATAGGAGGTGTCAAACTTGAGCTAGGCTTTACCTAAGCAAAACCAACCGAAGGCATTCTTAAAAAACCAATATATCAGTCATCACTAGGGGTGTAAACGAGCCGAGCCCAGGTTCGCTCGTGTTCAACTCATTTACACCCCTACATATCACAACCAAAGCTATAGATAAACAAAAGATCTGATCATTTGAAATAAATAACAGGTCTATCTGAAGAAGGATCCCACTTTTCAGCCTCTCTCATGTAATGAAGATACCTCAAAAACTCAGGCTTAGCTACTGCAATTGGCTATATATGAATGTAGTAGCTATTTGAAGAATATATATATTCCAGATATTCCAGCCTGATTATGTCTTCAATCAAAAACAAAAGGGGGATTTTGGTAGTATTTACATGTCTGACGCATAAATTTTATTTTTTTTTACAAATATGCCAACTTACTTATGTATATGTATTTTATTTTTCAAAATTTTAAAAAGTGATATGTATATTTTATGTTTTATGAAATATTTGGATGGTACTAGCATAAAAAGGTAATGTTTAGGTGCCAAACATGTAAATACGCAAGTATTAGGTGCTATGTTTGTAAACATCCCATAAAAAATAATAATAATATTTATATGCAGTATGGCCCCCTTTTCTCACAGGGAGTTATTGCCCGTCCATAAATTGTTTTCCCCTTTAAATAGATATTTATTTCAGTAAATAACTAACATGTCACTTTCTGATAGCTTTTTGTCAGCTTTAATTTTCAGATCACTACATAATTTTGTTTGAGGAATTACTTTCTTGTTGTTTTTTTTTGAAAATTCCTATGATAGAAAGTTGTTTTTTTTTCAACTTGAGTCGTTAACGTGTGGTAGCCGCTAAAAAATTATGATATTACTCTTTGAAAATAAAATAAATTTGTCATAGCCACCGCAGTTTTCTGAACAGTTGTTTCTTCTACAGCAGCTTCACAACTGTTTCTTCAAGCAACTACAACTATCTCGAATATACTCTAAATATATTCAGCCTAAATAAAAGTATTTGCCCTAATAAAAAAAATAAAAAGTAAAACCTTTAAAGTCAAAATTATATATATATATATATATAAGATTTCTGAAATAATTAATTTAAGGAGTAATGCAATGTGTAACCATCGCCTTATCTTACAAACTAAATATAGAAATAATATTAATTTATTTACAAAAAATATATATAATAAGTTGAAAAATGTTTAATTTTTGTTTAATTCATCACTCACAATAAATTGAAATGTTTTATTTTAAATAATATATATATATATATATATATATATATATATNCAACAAAGACTAACAAACATATAACTAAACAACTAAAACAATACAACAAATAAACGAGCTGTAAGCGTAAGCTCAAAAAATCAAAACAGAACCCATGAAAAAGAAACTGACACATCTTATATAACAATCAACAACTTCAATGGCTTAATGCAAGCAACAACTCCAAACGACAATCAATTAAAAAATCTCTAACCGATCAGCAATAATCCAAACAACATCTTTGAACAGAGAAGCTCCAAAGATGAAGAAAACAACAAAAACTTTTTAAATCAACATCTAGATATCTTGTAAAACCAATTCAAACAATAATAAAAGCAACAAAAATCTACCACCAAATCCAAAAAAAAATAGAAAATCAAAATAAGCCCAATAAAAACTAATAAAATTTAAAAAAATAGAACCAACATAAGGAGCAAAGAACCAAAACAACAAACACAAAATAAGAACTAAAACTAAAGAGAGCCAACAAAAGAATCATCCTAAAACAAAATAAACCACCACAAACAAAACAAAAAAAAGAAGAAAATAATAATTAAAACCAAGATAATAGCTCGGTCAATCCCAAATCCATAACCAATAGAAGCCATAAAATTCAATGAAAGTAAAATCTTAATAGGTTGAACGAACAACAAATCTTTCAATCAATTTATTCTCTAAGCAAACCAAATGATCAATAGGTCCTACAACCACTATAAGATCATAAGAACGAAACCTCAAAACCCCACTGATTAAAATGAGAGAATATTTAAAGCAAAACTTAAATATAATATTAAACTTCATTAAACAGTTGAAAAATTTTAATCGAAGTATAATGAAGCAACCAGTATAGATGAGTAAATAATAATATAATTTTAAAAGAATGGTTAAAACTCAAAGNGTAGGCAGGGTCCCTATAAGTCTCCTCTGGCAAGGGTTCGATCCCTACCGTGGTGCGTGAGGGGTCGAATTATAGGCACATGACACGGGCTCTCATCATGAGGCCGGATTGCGCATGAGAAATCGATAATTAGGCCTCTGCCAAATATCGATTTTCTTTAATATATATATATATATATATATTCCAGCCTGATTATGTCTTCAATCAAAAACAAAAGGGGATTTTGGTAGTATATACATGTCTGACGCATAAATTTTATTTTATTTTACAAATATGCCAACTTACTTATGTATATGTATTTTACTTTTCAAAAATTTAAAAAGTGATATGTATATTTTATGTTATATGAAATATTTGGATGGTACCAGCATAAAAAGGTAATGTTTAGGTGCCAAACATGTAAATACATAAGTACTAGGTGCTATGTTTGTAAACATCCCATAAAAAATAATAATAATATTTATATGCAGTATGGCCCCCTTTTCTCATTGGGAGTTATTGCCCGTCCATACATTGTTTTCCGCTTTAAATAGATATTTATTTCAGTAAATAACTAATGGGTCTCTTTGTGATAACTTTATGTCAGCTTTAATTTTAAGACAAACACTGTAATTTTGTTTGGGGAATTACTTTCTTGTTGTTTTTTAGAAATTCCTATGGTAGGAAGTTGTTTATTTTTTCAACTTGAATCGTTAAGGTGTGGTGGCCACCAAAAAATTATGATACTACTCTTTGAAAATAAAATAAATTTCACATGGATAGTCACCGCAGCTTTCTGAACAGCAGTTTTCTTTGCAGCAGCTTCTTCAAGCACTACAACTATCTCAAATATACTCTAAATATATCCAGCCCAAATAAAAGTTTTTGCCCTAATAAAAAAAAATAAAGAGTAAAAACTTTAAAGTAAAAATTATATATATATATATATATATATATAAAGGCTTCATGGTCTGCGTGGAGANCAACTAGAGCTCAAATAACAACATGACTAACACCAACAAAGACAAACAAACATATAACTAAACAACTAAAACAATACAACAAATAAACGAGCTCTAAGCGTAAGCTCAAAAAATCAAAACAAAACCCATGAAAAAGAAACTGACACATCTTATATAACGATCAACAACTTCAATGGATTAATGCAAGCAACAACTCCAAACGAAAATCAATTAAAAAATCTCTAACCGACCAAGCAACATCTTTGAACAGAGAAGCTCCAAAGATGAAGAAAATAACAAAAACTTCTTAATCAACGTCTAGATATCTTGTAAAACCAATTCAAACAATAATAAAAGCAACAAAAATCTACCACCAAATCCAAAAAAAATTAGAGAATCAAAATAAGCCCAATAAAAACTAATAAAATTTAAAAAAATAGAACCAACATAAGGAGCGAAGAACCAAAACAACAAACACAAAATAAGAACTAAAACTAATGAGAGCCAACAAAAGAATCATCCTAAAACAAAATAAACCAGCACAAACAAAACAAAAAAAAAGAAGAAAATAATAATTAAATCCAAGCTAATTGCTCGGTCAATCCCAAATCCATAACCAATAGAAGCCATAAAATTCAATGAAAGTAAAATGTTAATAGGTTGAACGAACAACAAATCTTTCAATCAATTTATTCTCTAAGCAAACCAAATGATCAATAGGTCCTACAACCATTATAAGATCATAAGAACGAAACCTCAAAACCCCACTAATTAAAATGAGAGAATATTTAAAGCAAAACTTAAATATAATATTAAACCTCATCAAACAATTGAAAAATTTTTATCCAAGTATAATGAAGCAACCAGTATAGATGAGTAAACCAGAATATAATTTTAAAAGAATTGTTAAAACTCAAAGTTAAGATGGTACATCATAGCTCAACCAAAATACAGTCTCAATCATAAAATAATTAAGAGTAGTAATTAGATTATCAAAATTGCATCTAAAAAACAGAAAAAAGAACAAAAAACCATTAACAATAAAGGAATAAAAAAACAAAAACACAGAAGGCGGGCAAATAAAGAGCTATGATCCAAAGAACAATCATAAAATCAGAAAAAATCTTAAAAATAAAAAACCAGAAGAATCAAACAAGAAAAAATCACCACCCAAGAATGATAAGAATAAATAAACTCCAATAGAAAATAAAAAAACATAAAAAAAAAAAGAGAAAGAAAAAAAGAAAAAATAATAAATATAAAAATCCCTAATAAAATTAGAGACCCCATTCCTAAAAATCTATTTTTTACATTTCATTTTAATAAGCTAATGAATATTTCTAATATTAACATCAATGAAAGTATTAGAATCGTTGAAAATTTTATTATTCCTTTTGAATTAGATCTAATAAGCAATAGCTTATATAGCTAGCAAGAAAAATATTTTGTAAATTTCATAATTGATACTATTAGAGTTATAAAAAACTTGTTGAAAATTGCAAGCAACAAGAAAATCCCATTATGAATATAAATTTATTATAAATTNCATAAAGAGCTATGATCAAAAGAACAATCATAAAATCAGAAAATATCTTAAAAATAAAAAACCAGAAGAATCAAACAAGAAAAAATCACCACCCAAGAATGATAAGAACAAATAAACTCCAATAGAAAATAAACAAACATAAAAAAAAAAGAAAAAAAAATATAAATATAAAAATCCCTAACAAAATTAGAGACCCCATTCCTAAAAATCTATTTTTTACATTTCATTTTAATAAGCTAATTAATATTTCTAATATTAACATCAATGAAAGTATTAGAATCGTTGAAAATTTGATTATTCCTTTTAAACTAGATCTAATAAGCAAGAGCTTATATAGCTAGCAAGAAAAATATTTTGTAAATTTCATAATTGATACTATTAAAGTTATAAAAAACTTGTTGAAAATTGCAAGCAACAAGAAAATCCCATTATGAATATAAATTTATTATAAATTATGAGAGATAGAACATTCAAAAACTAAATAATTATGAGTCTCAAACTCACTTAAACATTATTTCCTTTAGAAATAAGAATGTCAAAAGACTTAAGAATAATGTTAAAAATTCTTTAAGTATGCAAAGCTAAATTAATAGAGTAACATTTATACAAAATTAATCAATTCCAATCACGAATAGAAAATTTTCATAAATAAAATGCTAAAAAGTTTTATTAGAATAAAAACATTTCTCTTCTAAAAAATAATTAGTTTTACCATCAATAACAACAGGGATGTTGTAAATAAGATGTATACATTAATTAGGTATNCTTAAACATTATTTCCTTTAAAAATAAGAGTGTCAAAAGACTTAAGAATAGTGTTAAAAATTCTTTAAGTATGCAAAGCTAAATTAATAGAGTAACATTTATACCAAATTAATCAATTCCAATCACGAATAGAAAATTTTCATAAATAAAATGCTAAGAAGATTTATTAGAATAAAAACATTTCTCTTTTAAAAAATAATTAGTTTTACCATCAATAACAACAGGGATGTTGTAAATAAGATGTATACATTAATTAGGTACAATTTAATTTTGAGGAAACCCCAAATAATATTAATTAAATCATCTTCAACTTTAATAGTGCTTAGGAATTGAAACCATTTAATAACCACATTCCCAAAAATTTTAAGGAAAGGCATTAATCCAATGATCATAGAAAAAGAGAAAAATACTGTTGTAATTTATTTGAAATGAATGACATCTTCTAATTCTAGAAGCAATATCAAGAAAGTCTTTCCAAAATGAGTAAGTCTTGGATCTATGTTTGATCCAAATAAACTCATAATGATCAAAGCAACAATTCACTAATAAGAAATTAGAATTAANAGTTGTAATTTATTTGAAATGAATGACATCTTCTAATTATAGAAGCAATATTAAGAAAGTCTTTCCAAAATGAGTAAGTCGTGGATCTATGTTTGATCCAAATAAACTCATAATGATCAAAGCAACAATTCACTAATAAGAAATTAGAATTAAAAAATCTCTAAATGATCTTAGCTTTACACATAAAATTAATATTATCTAAAGAAAGAATACCGAAACATCCCAAGGATTTAGGTGAAGTAATGGTGCTCCAAGAAATAGTAATTATCTTTTTCTCACTACAATTATGCTAAAAAAAATACTTATCATAGTGTTAATTCTTTTTCTAATACATTAGGCAAAGAAGTGAAACAGAACCAATAGTAAACATAGCTTCCAATGGTATAATTATATGACAATCCATCATGTTGAGCTTAAAACTTTTAACAGTAATTACAAGATAAATTCAATGCAAAATCTTAGAAGGAAAGCCACAAATATCACAGAGATTTTGTTGAATAGTAGAATTAACATCTTGAGAGAAATAAATAGCCAATTTAGAGAAATTATTCAAAATGTTAGTCAAATGAAAAATAACAGAACGATCAACATTGTGAAATATCACAATATCATCANCTGAGCTTAAAACTTTTAACAGTAATTACAAGATAAATTCAATGCAAAATCTTAGAAGGAAACCCACAAATATCACAAAGATTTTGTTGAATAGTAGAATTAACATCTTTAGAGAAATAAATAGCCAATTTAGAGAAATTGACCACTAAATTAGAGGCAAGACTAAAATTATTCAAAATGTTAGTCAAATGAAAAATAACAGAACGATCAACATTGTGAAATATCACAATATCATCAACATAAATAAGAAGATCCACTTTATTAAAACTATGTTGCATAAAAAAAAGAAGGCATCCAACATAGAAGAAAGAGCATCCATAACTAAGATAAATAAACAACGTAAGAGAGGAAAATCTTGCCGCAAACCCAAAGAATATGTAAAATAACAATTTATTTCTTCATTAATTAGAACAGAAAAATAAACATCAGTAGTACAAGCTTTAATCCAATGAATAAAAGTCTTAGGGAACCTCAATTTAACCAAACTATCATAGAGAAAACCTCTATTAACCATATCAAAAGTCTTTTTAAGGTCAATTTTGTACAAAATCTTTTACCAAAACTATAAGAATTAAAATCATATAAAAGCTTATTAACCAGAATAATATTATTAGTAATATCTCTACCTTTAATAAATACGGCTTGACCAGGATTAATAATATTAGAAAAAATAGGTTTAATTTTGTCCACCAAACGTTTGCCAATAGCTTTATGCAAGGTATTATAAAGAGATATAGAACGAAACCATCAAAAATTTGAGCACCTCGCGTATAGGAATCAAATTAATACAAGTATGTTTTATTCTGTCATAAAGATTGCCAGAAATAAAAAAAATATTTGACGCATGAATTCAATCATCACCAATAATATTTGCTATTACCAATAGAATAAAAAATATTTTTAATCTCCTCGTGAAAAAAACTCCATATTTAAGTCCTTTATATTAGAAGAAGAAATAGACTTGCTATATGAATCACTATCAAAAACCACATAAGAAATATCAACATGATTATTAAGAAGAATTTCTTTAATANTAAAGTGAGAGAGGAAAATCTTGTCACAAACCCAAAGAATAAGTAAAATAACAATTTATTTCTCAATTAATTGTAACAGAAAAATAAACATCAATAGTACAAGCTTTAATCCAATGAATAAAAGTCTTAGGGAACCTCAATTTAACCAAACTATCATAGAGAAAACCTCTATTAACCATATCAAAAGTCTTTTTAAGGTCAATTTTGGACAAAATCTTTTACCAAAACTATAAGAATTAAATCATATAAAAGCTTATTAACCAGAATAACATTATTAGTAATATCTTTACCTTTAATAAATACGGCTTGAGCAGGATTAATAATATTAGAAAAAATAGGTTTAATTTTGTCCACCAAACGTTTGCCAATAAATTTATGCAAGGTATTATAAAGAGATATAGAACGAAACCATCAAAAGTTTGAGCACCTTGCGTATAGGAATCAAATTAATATAAGTATGTTTTATTCTGTCAGAAAGATTGCCAGAAATAAAAAAAATATTTGACGCATGAATTCAATCATCACCAATAATATCCTAAAGAACTTTGAAAATTTTGGAAGAAAAAACCATCCAGGCCAGGAGATTTGCTATTACCAATAGAATAAAAAATATTTTTAATCTCCTCACGAAAAAACTCCATATCTAAATCCTTTATATTAGAAGAAGAAATAGAATTGCTATATGAATCACTATCAAAAACCACATAAGAAATATCAACATGATTATTAAGAAGAATTTCTTTAATAAGATTAGAATTATTTCTAATTTTAAACTTTTGATTAAAAAAAAATTAATATCACCTTTATCCTTAGTTAACCAATCACATTTCGCTCTTTGCTTTAATTATTTATAAGTATAAGAAAAACCATAACAAAGATTTTTTTCGACAATAGAAGCTTGATTAAGCAAATCCTTGCAAAGATAACTAGTATCTAACAGGGGCAGACCCAGATAGGGTCAAATTCAAAATTTTTACTTATTTTATCTTCCATTTATAATTGAGCGTAATTCTTTTTTCTTTTGTGAAATATGTCATCTTTAAACTTTTCTTTGCATGAAAAGTAATGTAAGATTGTCACAAGAATAATGCAAGCATGAACCTCTAGATTTAGATACATGTTCGCCGAAATTAAAATATAAGGAAAATTTTCATTCAGACCATACAATTCTTTGTATTTGCGTGTCTAACACCTAAACCTTCTTATTCATATTTATAGCACCCGAAATTTTAACATTATTTAAAAAATTCGACTATTATTAATTTTTTCATGCATAGATTNAATTTATAATTGAGCATAATTCTTTTTTCTTTTGTGAAATATGTCATCATTAAACCTTTCTTTGTATGAAAAGTAATGTAAGATTGTCACAAGAATAATGCAAGCATGAACCTCTAGATCTAGATACATGTTCGCCGAAATTAAAATATAAGGAAATTTTTCATTCAGACCATACAATCCTTTGTATTTGCGAGTCTAACACCTAAACCTTCTTATTTATATTTATAGCACCCAAAATTTTAACATCACTTAAAAAATTCGACTATTATTAATTTTTTCATGCATAGATTTATGACACCTTATAAACATAAAGATCAAACTTTAAATGTTAGACATGTAAATACATTGTTGCATGTATGCAAATTCCCCTAGAGATTATNGATCAAACTTTAAATGTTAGACATGTAAATACATTGTTGCATGTATGCAAATTCCCCTAGAGATTATTCTAGTCATTTATAAGTAACTAAACTGATTGAAATATTTAGGCCTACTGGGGATATATTTATTTTTACATTTATTTTTAAAAATACAGTTATTTAATATAATTTCTCCTAATTTATTTGTTATTTTTTAAAGCAAATCTGCATATATTCAAAAATTAAATTAATTTTTTAAGTATTTTGAGTATACTTTTTAGAATTTGATTTTTTTTTTTAAATATCAAATATATTTTTCTTTTGAGTTTTTTGAGCTGTATTTAATATATTTTTTAAGTTGNGCAAATCTGCATATATTCAAAAATTAAATTAATTTTTTAAGTATTTTGAGTATACTTTTTAGAATTTGATTTTTTTTTTTAAATATCAAATATATTTTTCTTTTGAGTTTTTTGAGCTGTATTTAATATATTTTTTAAGTTGTTTGAACAGAGATGAATGGATCTGTAGAGGAACCAGCCCATTTGGCATCACTTTTATTTCTATTTTTGTTTTTTTTTTTTCTAAAATATGTTGAGTTAGAGTATTTTTTATAAGTTATGCAGTCATATTTTTAAAAATATTCAAAACACATTTATAAATTACCAACCAATTTTATCATTTGACACGAATCTCGAGNCAAGGTCATAAGTTGTTTGAACCATTTGGCATCACTTTTATTTCTATTTTTGTTTTAATGTTTTTTTCTAAAATATGTTGAGTTAGAATATTTTTTATAAGTTATGCAGTCATATTTTTAAAAATATTCAAAACACATTTATAAATTACCGAACAATTTTATCATTTGACATGAATTTCAAGGTATTTTTAAAAAATAAAAATGTTCTTTGAAAATCATCCAATGCTTTAATTTCAACAAGTTTATAGCCAAACTAAATGTTTCAACAATATGAACTCCATAATATCAAAATTAGTCAAATTTAAGTCCAATCAAACCCAGATTAAGCCATCGAACCACATTTAGAGGTTTCAGGAAGCTAGTTGGATGGTTAAATGAACTCCAAATTTGATGTACCTATAGTCACATTGTGCAGCTCAACAAAAGAAACCCAATGGGCCATATTTTTAAATTTAAAGCCATTGACAGCCTCAAAATTAAAAAAAAAATCTATTATGATCAATGGGAATCAATGTGTTTCGTTTGCTCGGGTGGTTGTCAAAAAGGCTAGTTGTTTGTGAAGAACTCGTGCTAAGTTTGCTACATAGCTTATGTTGGACTCGTTTGTTCGGGTGTAGGGTTGTAAAAAAGGCTAGTTGTTTGTGAAGAAATCGTGCCCAGCTCGCTAAATAGCTCATGTTGGATTCGTGCGTTAAGCAAACAAGCCAAACACGAATAATTTTTTCGCACNTAACAAAGACTAACAAACAAATAACCAAACAACTAAAACAATACAATAAATAAACGAGCTCTAAGCGTAAGCTTAAAAAAATCAAACATAACCCATGAAAAAGAAACTGACACATCTGATGTAATGATCAACAACTTCAACGGATTAATGCAAGCAACAACTCCAAACGACAATCAATAAAAAAATCTCTAACCGATCAACAATAATCCAAACAACATCTTTGAACAGAGAAGCTCCAAAGATGAAAAAAACAACAAAAACTTCTTAAATCAGCATCTAGATATCCTGTAAAATCAATTCAAATAATAACAAGAGCAACAAAAATCTACTACCAAATCCAAAAAAATAGAGAATCAAAATAAGCCCAATAAAAACTAATAAAATTAAAAAAAATAGAACTAACATAAGGAGCAAAGAACCAAAACAACAAACACAAAATAAGAACTGAAACTAAAGAAAGCCAACAAAAGAATCATCCTAAAACAAAATAAACCACCACAAACAAAACAAAACAAAAAAGAAGAAAATAATAATTAAATTCAAGATAATAGCTCGGCCAATCCCAAATCCATAACCAATAGAAGCCATAAAATTAAGTGAAAGTAATATCTCAATAGGTTGAACGAACAACAAATCTTTCAATCGATTTATTCTCTAAGCAAACCAAATGATCAACAGGTCCAACGATTATAGGATCATAAGAACGGAACCTCAAAACCCCACTAATTAAAATGAAAGAATATTTAAAGCAAAACTTAAATATAATATTAAACTTCATTAAACAGTTGAAAATTTTTAATCCAAGTATAATGAAGCAACCAGTATAGATGAGTAAATAATAATATAATTTTAAAAGAATGGTTAAAACTCAAAGTTAAGATGATACATCATAGCTCAACCAAAATACAGTCTCAATCATAAAATAATTAAGAGTAATAATTAGATTATCAAAATTATATCTAAAAAACAGAAAATAGAACAAAAAAACCATTAACAATATAGGAATAAAAAAACAGAAACACAGAAGACAGACACATAAAGAGCTATGATCAAAAGAACAATCATAAAATCAAGAAAATATCTTTAAAATAAAAATCCAAAAGATCAAACAAGAAAAAATCACCACCCAAGAATGATAAGAACAAATAAACTCAAATATAAAATAAACAAACATAAAAAAAAAAGAGAAAGAAAAAAAGAAAAAAATTATAAATATAAAAATCCCTAATAAAATTAGAGACCCCATTCCTAAAAATCTATTTTTTACATTTCATTTTAATAAGCCAATGAATATTTCTAATATTAACATCAATGAAAGTATTAGACTTGTTGAAAATTTTATTATTCCTTTTAAACTAGATCTAATAAGCAATAGCTTATATAGCTAGCAAGAAAAATATTTTGTAAATTTCATAATTGATACTATTAGAGTAATAAAAAACTTGTTGAAAATTGCAAGCAACAAGAAAATCCCATTAGGAATATAAATTTATTATAAATTATGAGAGATAGAACATTCAAAAACTAAATAATTACGAGTCTCAAACTCAATTAGACAGAGAAAAAAATTAAGATTAACATTATTTCCTTTAGAAATAAGAATGTAAAAAGTCTTAAGACTAGTGTTAAAAATTCTTTAAGTATGCAAAGCTAAATTAATAGAGTAACATTTATACCAAATTAATCAATTCCAATCACGAATATAAAATTTTCATAAATAAAATGCTAAAAAGTTTTATTAGGATAAAAACATTTCTCTTTTAAGAAATAATTAGTTTTACCATCAATAACAACAAGGATGTTGTAAATAAGATGTATACATTGATCAGGTACATTTCAATTTTAGGGAAACCCCAAATAATATTAATTAAATCATCTTCAACTTTAATAGTGCTTAGGAATTGAAACCATTTAATAACCACATTCCCAAATCTTTTAAGAAATAATTAGTTTTTCCAAAATGAGTAAGTCGTGGATCTGTTTGATCCAAATAAATTCATAATGATCAAAGTAACAATTCACTTATAAGAAATTAGAATTAAAAAATCTCTAAATGATCTTAGCTTTACACATAAAGTTAATATTATCTAAAGAAAGAATACCAAAACATCCCAAAGATTTAGGTGAAGTAATGGTACTCCAAAAAATAGTAATTATCTTTTTTTCACTACAATTATACCAAAAAAAATACTGATCATAGTGTTAATTCTTTTTCTAATACATTAAGGCAAAGAAGTGAAGCAAAACTAATAGTAAAGATAGCTTCCAATGGTATAATTAATTAATTGAAAACGAGCAATCGTACATAAAATTTTATGCTTCAAACCAGCCAATCATACTCTAAGTTTGTCAATAATTATATGACAATACATCATGTTGAGCTTAAAACTTGTAACAGTAATTACAAGATAAATCCAATGCAAAATCTTATAAGGAAAGCCACAAATATCACAAAGATTTTGTTGAATAGTAGAAATAACATCTTTAGAGAAACAAATAGCCAATTTAGAGAAATGCACCACTAAATTAAAGGCAAGACTAAAATTATTCAAAATGTTAGTCAAATGAAAAATAAAAGAAGGATCAACATTGTGAAATATCACAACATCATCAACATAAACAAGATGATCCACTGTATTAAAATTATGCTGCACAAAAAGAAATGAAGACATCCAAAATAAAAGAAAGAGCATCCATAACTAAGATAAATAAATAAGGTAAGAGAGGAAAATCTTGCCGCAAACCCAAAAAATAAATAAAATAACAATTTATTTCTCAATTAATTATAACAGAAAAATAAACATTAGTAGTACAAGCTTTAATCCAATGAATAAAAGTCTTAGGGAACCTCAATTTAACCAAACTATCATAGAGAAAACCTCTATTAACCATATCAAAAGTCTTTTTAAGGTCAAACTTGGACAAAATCTTTTACCAAAACTATAAGAATTAAAATCATATAAAAGCTCATTAACCATAATAACATTGTTAGTAATCTCCTTACCTTTAATAAATGCAGCTTGAGCAGGATTAATAATATTAAAAAGAATATGTTTTATTTTATCTGCCAAAAGTTTGCCAATAACTTTATGCAATTTATTATAAAGAAATACAAAAAGAAGTCATTCCAAGTTTGAGACCTAGCGTTTTAGGAAACAAAGTAGTATAAGTATGGTTTATTCTTTTAGGAAGATCACCATAAAAAAAAAAAAATTTAATGCATGAATTCAATCATCGCTAATAATTTCCTAAGGATCTTTGAAAATTTTAGAAGAAAATCATCCATGCCAACAGACTTACTGTTACCAATAGAATAAAAAGTATTTTAATCTCCTCACAAAAAAACTTCATAATTAAAATCCTCTATATTAGAAGAAGACATAGAATTGCTAACATGTATACTATCAAAAACCACATAAGAAATATCAACATGATTATTAAGAAAAGAAGTATCGAAAGAGAAAATTTTATGAGCAATAATCTTTCGATGATGCACATAATTATTATTAACAAGAATTTCTTTAATAAGCTTAGAATTATTTCTACTTTTAGACTTTTGATAAAAAAATTTAATATCATCTTTATCCTTAGTTAATCAATCACATTCCGCTCTTTGCTTTAACTATTTATAAGTATAAGAAAAACCATTACAAAGATTATTTTCGACAATAGAAGCTTGATTAAGCAAATCTTTGCAAAGATAACAGGGGCAGACCCAGATAGGGTCAAATTCAAAATTTTTACTTATTTTATCTTCGATTTATAATTAAGCATAATTCTTTTTTTCTTTTGTGAAATATGTCGTCTTTAAACTTTTCTTTGCACGAAAAGTAATGTAAGATTGTCACAAGAATACTGCAAGCATGAACCTCTAGATCTAGATACATGTTTGCCCAAACTAAAATATAAGGCAATTTTTCATTCAGACCATACAATTCTTTGTATTTGCGTGTCTAACACCTAAACCTTCTTATTTATATTTATAGCACCCGAAATTTTAACATTATTTAAAAAATTCGACTATTATTAATTTTTTCATGCATAGATTTATGACACCTTATAAATATAAATATCAAACTTTAAATGTTAGACATGTAAATACATAAGAATTGTTGCATGTATGCAAATTTTCCTAGAAATTGTTCTAGGCATTCATCAGTAACTAAACTGATTGAAATATTTAGAGCCTACTGGGGATATATTTATTTTTTACATTTATTTTTAAAAATACAGTTATTTAATATAATTTCTCCTAATTTATTTGTTATTTTTTAAAACAAATCTGCAAATATTCAAAAATTAAATTAATTTTTTAAGTATTTTGAGTATACTATTTAGAATTTGATTTTTTTTTAAAATATCAAATATATTTTTCTTTTGATTTTTTTGAGCTGTATGTAATATATTCTTTAAGTTGTTTGAACCATTTGGCATCACTTTTATTTCTATTTTTGTTTTAATATTTTTTTCTAAAATATGTTGAGTTAGAATATTTTTTATAAGTTATGCAGCCATATTTTTAAAAATATTCAAAACACATTTATAAATTACCAACCAATTTTATCATTTGACACGAATCTCGAGACATTTTTTAAAAATAAAATTGTTCTTTGAAAATCATCCAATGCTCTAATTTTAACAAGTTTATAGTCAAACTAAACGTTTCAACAATATGAACTCCATGATATCAAAATTGGTCAAATTGAAGTCCAATCAAACCCAGATTAAGTCATCGAACCACATTTAGAGGTTTCAGGAAGCTAGTTGGATGATTAAATGAACTCCAAATTTGATGTACCTATAGTCACATTGTGCATCTCAACAAAAGAAACCCAACGAGCCATATTTTTAAATTTTAAGCTCATTGACGCCCTCAAAATTTTAAAAAAAATATCTTGTGATCAATGGGAATCAATGTGGTTCGTTTGCTCGGGTGTAGAGTTGTCGAAAAGGCTAGTTGTTTGTGAAGAACTCGTGCTCAGTTTGCTAAATAGCTTATGTTGGATTCGTTTGTTCGGGTGTAGGGTTGTCAAAAGGCTAGTTGTTTGTGAAGAAATCGTGCTCAGCTCGCTAAATAGCTCATGTTGGATTCGTGCGTTAAGCNGTTTAACTATTTGAGGATCGTCTTTACTACCGACAAACTTGCCAGAGGGATACAACCTTCTAAGAGTTTGTTGTACCAACAAGTCTCGGGTGACAACATATATATATATATATAATTCAAGTGTAATATTTTAAAATAATTTAAATGACAACGAGACTTCAAAGATTTATAATCAATTAAAATTATTAGTTAAAAAATAGAATAAAAATAAATTAAATTCTATTTAAATGAATATTTTATACAGACAACATGCTTTAAATCTCGCCCATACCCTTAATATACTGACTGTGTGACTAGGGATGTCAAAATGACCAGGTGTTGACGAATAGCTCGTGTTCAGCTAGCTAAGCAAATGAGTCGAACACGAACAATTTTTTTGGCCCCGATATATAAACGTACGAAGAACAAACAATGTTATTTCTTAATGAGTCGAACACAAGCCAAGCTTGAGAACACGATCCGAGCCTGAGTTGGCTCGTTTACTCCCCTATTCGAGTGGTTATGGAGTTATCGTTGAATGACCAAAATGCCCCTTCCCTATAGCCTTATAAATATACCCCATCTATTTATTGAAAGGGGAAGAAAGAAAAAAGAAGCATAATTTTATTGTTGTGTTGGACTGAAGGCCTAGCAAAAACTTTNTTATAAATGTACCCCATCTATTTACTTGAAAGGGGAAGAAAGAAAAAAGAAGCATAATTTTATTGTTGTGTTGGACTGAAGGCCTAGCAAAAACTTTTGGACTTCATAGCCACCAACCACTGTCGACCTCCATCGGTTGACCGCTGCTAACCATCATAGACTGCCTCATGCTCGTTGTTGTTAGCGGACTCCGTTAAGTAAGGAAGTATTTTGTTAAGTAATGGAATATCATGTACAGTAACAATGTATCTTAAATATTGCACAANCCTTCATAGCCACCAACCACTGTTGACCTCCATCGGTTGACCGCCGCTAACCATCATAGACTGCCTCATGCTCGCTGTTGTTGGTGGAATCCATTAAGTAAGGAAGTATTTTGTTAAGTAATGGAATATCATGTACAGTAACAATGTATCTTAAATATTGCACAACGACGTAAATCAAAGATAATGTATTAAAGACCCGACAATAACTCTCGGTAGCAACTTCTCTTGAGTGTTGTATTCAGAAAACAACGAAATTTTTTTATATGTTGCATACAGATAAACATTGTACTTGGTGTAACATTGTAACATGTTCCCAGTTGTAAGATAAAAGTTTGTTTTTACATTTGCAAACTTATAGTGAATTATTTTGACTTGCTTGGCCCCGTGATTTTTTTATCTGAGTTTTCAACGTAAAAAGTTCTAGTTTTTTATCTTATTACTTTCTCAGTATTTATGTGTCTGTGTTAAATTTTCGTACAACACAGATATTAAATTGAACGATCGCAAATTTTCATCATACAATAGTTTGGCCCCCTTTGTGGAAATTGAAGTCATGTTGATAGAAGTTTGCACTTCATTGATGACTAACAAGTGCAATACATGGACTTTTTGATCTAATACTCATCATTCCAAAGTGCAATCTTAAAGTCCGAGATACACATCATCCTTACGGTGAATAAACTTCCTTAACAACACTAGAAGATCATATATAAAGAATGGAAGAGTTTCAAAATGAGATTCTCCATCTTATACGCGAAGCTCAACAACCGACAGTTATGCATACTGGAGGAGCACATCTACCTTGAAATCCATCGTATAGGGGTGCAAATTTGGCACCCTTCCGTGCATTGAAGTTCCTCTTCAGGAAGTTGTACTCATGTATACTAGTAGCTCTACACATCCACCTCGAATCATCAAGCTTGACAACAAACTGATACACCAAAATAATGTGTTATTTTAAGTATACATTTTATGCTTATTTNTGAAATTTTTTTATATGTTGCATACAGATAAACATTGTACTTGGTGTAACATTATAATATGTTCTCAGTTGTAAAATAAAAGTTTGTTTTTGCATTTGCAAACTTATAGTGAATTATCTTGACTTGCTTGGCCTCGTGATTTTTTTTATCTGAGTTTTCAACGTAAAAAGTTCTAGTTTCTTATCTTATAACTTTCTCAGTATTTATGTGTCTGTGTTAAATTTTTGTACAACACTGAGATATTAAATTTAACAATCGCAAATTTTCATCATACAATAGTTTGGCCCCCTTTGTGGAAATTGAAGTCCTGTTGATGGAAGTTTGCACTTCATTGATGACTAACAAGTGCAATACATGGACTTTTTGATCTGATACTCATCATTCCAAAGTGCAATCTTAAAGTCCGAGATACACATCATTCTTATGGTGAATAACTTCCTTAACCACACTAGAAGATCATATACAAAGAATGGAAGAGTCTCAAAATGAGATTCTCCATCTTATACGCGAAGCTCAACAACCGACGGTTATGCATACTGGAGGAGCACATCTACCTTGAAATCCATCGTATAGGGGTGCAAATTTGGCACCCTTCCGTGCACTGAAGTTCCTCTTCAGGAAGATGTACTCCTGTATACTAGTAGCTCTACACATCCACCTCGCATCATCAAGCTTGACAACAAACTGATACACCAAAATAATGTGTTATTTTAAGTATACATTTTATGCTTATTTTTGTGATACTACATTTTAAAGAAGAGTATTTTCATATTGTTTGTGCAAATATATCAATTTTAGGCATTTCGAGCAAAAGTAGCAAAAAGAATGAAATGTGAAGCCAAATTTTGTGGATTTGGAGCATGAAGCGCCAGATTTGGCGCCTGAAGCGTCACTTTACAGAGAGTTAGCGTCTAAAGCGCCAAAACCCAAAACTGCACAGACATAAACAACTTAGCGCCCGAAGAGCCAGAATTAGTGTCTGAGGCGCCAGAGATAACTTTTTTTATGAATTAAGGCAATTCATGACGAATTTTGCGCAAATTTTGAAGGGTCTACTTGTTTCAAACGCATCATAGAGTGATTCAATGCATTTAGACACTTTGGAAGGCTCTTTGATGAAAGGATATGACTCTTGGATCAATAAACATGTCTTTTGGAATTCAAAATGTTTGACTTTTAGATAGAATTTTAGAGGGAATTTTGAATTCTTTTTGGAGGGATGCAGCCTCTAATAAAAGAGAGGGAAGTCTAAGGCTAAAGGGGGTTCGAAGGGTGGAGGCGTGCAAAGTTTGGCGAGAGAGAGAGAGAGAGAGAGAGAGAGAGAGAGAGAGAAACTCAATGACTTGGAGATTTTCTTTAAGGATTGTAAGAGGAGAGGGAAAGTGAAAGATTTTTTCTTCATTACATTTCCAAAAGAGAATTGAGAGTGTTTGTAAAGAGGGAAAGTGCTTGAGGAGAACTTCTAATGATTTGCTTGGGAATGGTTGTGAGATAAGTTGTATCTTTTATTTCTTTGTTTTGTAAACTTGTTTTATTTATGAAATTCATGTTTTTTCGTATCGTTCTTATGAATTCTGAGTAGTCTTATTTATCCTTCTCCTTATTATGAGATATGGTTTTGTAAAAAATTGAATTTGTTTTATATGATTTTAAATGTCAATAATTTGTGATGATTTGAATTTCAATCTTCATTTATTTTCCGATCTGGCTATATGAAATTTTAAAATGGGTTGAGAAACATATGATATGGAAGGACTATGATTTCTATAACATGGTGAGAGTCATATCCGATTCCATAGGTGAGAATGTTATCCATGAGATTGAGTGCAAATAAATAGGAAAATATACTTTATTGGATGCAAAATTGGAGATTTTAAGGTGACAAATTAAAATTCTCAATTTGGTCCAGTTGATTGGTAACTAAAGCGAGATTATTATCCTCCCAACCTAACCAAAAAATCAGGGACCAAACTCTCGATTAATCAATGTTCTTTATGCAATTAAAAGATTGTAAAGAATAAGATTGCTCATATTTGACACAATACAATTATATATATATGATTTTAATTTCTTCATAATTCATATACTCATTATAAAGGAAAATGATGCTTTCTTAAATTTGAACTCTTCGTCTCAAAAACTTGGTTTGGTTTTCATAAGTTTACTTTTGAAGCTTAGCAATTAGTTTAATTAACTTAGTTATTTTAATTGCATTTTATTTAGCATACACTCAATCACGTTAGATTTGAATTTTGTACTTCAGTTTTGTAATTTGAATTGTGTTTTACATTATAATCATAAGAATTTATTCATAAGCATTTTCAATTTCTCTGTGAAATCGATATCTAGGACTCCATTAGAGTCATTTATTACTTGAGCGATACGTATACTTGCGTTATTATTACGGGTTTGNGAAGAGTATTTTCATATTTTTTGCGTAAATATATCAATTTTAGGCATTTAGAGCAAAAGTAGCAAAAAGAATGAAATTTGAAGCCAAATTCTGAAGCGCCATATTTGGCGCCTGAAGCGTCACTTTACAGTGAGCTAGCGCTTAAAGCGCCAGAACCCAAAACTGCACAGACATAAGCAACTTGGCGCCCAAAGAGCCAGAATTAGCGCCTGAGGCGCCAGAGATGACTTTTTTTATGAATTAAGGCAATTCATTACGAATTTTGCGCGAATTTTGAAGGGTCTACTTGTTTCAAACACAATTAGTTTAATTAACTTAGTTATTTTAATTGCATTTTATTTAGCATACACTCAATCACTTTAGATTTGAATTTTGTACTTCAGTTTTGTAGTTTGAATTGTGTTTTACATTATAATCATAAGAATTTATTTATAAGCATTTCCAATTTCTCTATGGAATCGATATCTAGGACTTCATTAGAGTCATTTATTACTTGAGCGATATGTATATTTGCGTTATTATTGCGGGTTTGACAATTTACAGATTTTAAAAGATATAATTATTTTTTCTAAAGTTATTGTTTGTTGGATTTAAATTGAATATATATTATTAGCATTGTTGTATGTGTGTTTTGCAATATTAAAAAAATATTTACAAAAACCGCACATCACAAACCGCAACACGTTTGGAGAATGTAAGTTGACCTCACACAATTTCTGATAAGTTACAATGTCTAGTATGAGAAGAGTTCANTATTTACAAAAACCGCGCATCACAAATCGCCAGCACGTTTGGAGAATGTAAGTTGACCTCACGCAATTTCTGATAAGTTACAATGTCTAGTATGAGAAGAGTTCACTGCAAGGGATATAAGTCATTTCTCAACTCAGCGTAGTTCTCAAGAGTCTTTTATGTTAGTTGAGAAAGTCCTTCAACACGAGGGGTGTCAATTCGGGTCAGCGGGTCGCGTTTGAGTCTGGCCCGAAAATAACCCAACCCAAATATAGTCAACCCAAACCTGACCCTAATAATAAACGAGTTGAAAAATATGACACAAACCCGACCCGAACCGAGCTTGACCCATTAAACTCGAATTTTTGTGCTTATTTTAGTTATGTTTGGGATTTTGGGTTCAACCCATACCCGACCCAATAATAAATGGGTTAAATTCTCTGACCCAAGCGCGATTGAAAAAATATTCGGGTTAGCTCTAACCTAGATTTTTTTAGTCAAGTTCGAGTCATCTTGGCATATCAGGTCTATTTTTAACACCCCTATTCAACACCTTATTCCAACAGTGTCTAAACTTCCAAGCATTGATGCTTATGATGGAACACCTTATTTATAACATGTTGATCACTTCAGAACCATCATACACATATAACGAACTTCTGAAGTTCTCTTTCTCTAATTTTTCCTACAACTCTTAAAGATCAAGAACACAGTTGGTTTTACTCACTTTTAGGAGGGAGCATTCATACTTTCAATGAGCTCATTAAAGTGTTTATCAAGCAATTCATTTCAAATCATAGGATAATTAAAGACTACTCTCACAACTCCAAACTTCAGGTTCCATCAAGGTGAGGAGTCACTGAATGATTATTTCTTATGATTATCCATTGAAGTTCAACAGATCCCGGGACTAAATCCAAAGTTATAGAGAGGTGTGTTCTTGAGGTGACTGCACCCTAGTCCATTCTACTTATCTTTGATGTGGGAGATGTTTCGTTCATACGTTGACCTTATTCATCGTGTTGAGGCACAAATAACAGTTGGCGAAGCTATTAAGATGCATAAAAAACAAATTTGAGCACAAAAATAAAAGCATAAGAAAAATCTCGTAGATACTGCCTAATCATCTCAACGGAGGCAGATCAAATGAAGGTAAACCTTGGTTTGCCCCCTCAATCGCAAAGACATGAATCTTGACCGGATAGTGAGTATACACCACTCAAGACTTCATGTGTCAACATCTTAGCACACACCACTGATAGACTTGAATGATAAAACTTTCATATTTCTTGCTGAAATTCAATGCATCTTGTTTCATCGTTGGATAATAATACCCATTATTTTATCCTAAGAGTGAGAGATCTTTCTCCCACTTGCTCAGCAAATAACTTACATCTATTCAAGCCCCTGGTCGTTTGTCTAATGGGGAATAAATATTATTGGACCTTTTCCTATGACCATAGAGCAACAAAATTTTGCGATTTTGGTTATTGATTACTTCATTAATTAGGTGGAGGCGGAACTCCTGGACAATATTACAAAAGTAAAAAGTAATTAATTCATATGGAAGAATATACTTTGTCGCTTTGGTATTTCTATAAAAATCATTAATGATAATTGAATTTAGTTCACTAGAAAGGTCTTTACATCTTTTTGAAAGGAAATCCACATCAAATTTTTGGATACAATTGTAGCACGTCCTTAAAAAAATGGATAAACTAAAGCCACCAGCCTTATCATCCTTGAGGCGCAAAAAGCTCGCCTCAAGAAAGCTAGTGGGTAGAGAGTTGCAGAGCTCTCCCGTGTTTTATGGACTTATCGCACCACCTCGTGTACTCCAACTACGGAAACATCGTACAACCTGTGCTCCAACACGGAAGCAGTTATCCCAGTTGATAGAATCTTTAGCATCGAGGTTCAAGATTTCAATTCTAATGCAAATGACAAGAAACTACAACAAAATTTAGATGTCCTAGAAACTCACGATGTAGCCCTTCTCAAAAATCTTGATACAATAAAGGGTAGCTCGCAAATTCAATAGAGGAGTAAGATCTCAACCAATCTCCATTGCGAACTTCATCCTCTGAAGTCTCTAGGTTGATGAGAAAAGCTCTCAGTGCAACAAACTTGTGTCACTTTAGGAGGGGTCATATGCGGTCACTGCCATGATAGAGCTAGAAACTTTCAAGCTAAAATACCTACATGAGAAGACAATTCCACAAACATGAAATGCAAAGAATCTTTATAGATACTACTAGTAATTAGCACAACCTTTCTATTATGTCTGTTGTTATTGTCTTTATTGATTTTTAATCATCACTTTGTGTTTTCCTTAGTATTTGATTTGATTTCCATTCAAGTTAGATATACTTACTATAGTTGGAGTAATAAAGTTATGTTTTCTTTTTTGTAAACATTACTTTATTTCAATACAATTATGAATGCGTTCTCCGAAAAAAAATTAGGGTAGCTTTATAGGCTCATGTGAACAACACAATTAGGGGGGGCAATGAATTGAAAAGCGACAACCAAAAGTTTTCTATCACCATTCTTTAATGTGGTCATAACCACATTTTCAAGAAAAAAGTACAGTCTATCTCAACCTGCGCCCCATACTCAAGTAATACATAACATTTTTTTTTGCACCTTATTCTGGTCTAATCGGTTCAAGGGGGACTTGATTTGACCTCTTCCATAACAGAAAGCTTTAACTAACAACCTAGAATATGTCAAGAATCCTTGGTGTATTTCATAGGATCTCCCATAACAAGCTACAGTCATCAAACAAAAGCTTCTACTAACAGCCTAAAATATGTTAGAAATCTTTGGTGGATTTTATTCAGCCTCTTCCCACACAAGTTATAGTAGTGAAGCAAGTGTTTCCACTAACAACCTAGGATAGACTATGCATCCCTCACTTGGGGCCATTTTGTTCATCTGCGAAAACTCAACTCAGTAAGGGTTGACATTATTCGAGCAACTCCAAAATTTTTGGTAACGCTTAACCTATTTTGCATTCAAATGATGTGTTTTGAAACAAATGCACTAACAAAAACAACAAATACCTACCAATCCAAAGATTTAATAACAAAAAATATTATCATCGTATGTATAAAGTACATCAAATATAAGAAAAACAACAATAACAAACAAACTGACAAGCACAAACTACTAGTCAACTACAACATTCTCCTCATCATCAAGGATGCACTCCTGTAGGTCACTCGTCACTTCTTCATCTTCTGAGTAGGAGGAGAGATCTTCAGAGGCTTGACTAGGACTAAGTCCCTCTATGTCAGCTCTGATTTGATGATGTATTGCTTGAGTCCCCTTCAGAAACCTGTGGATGAATCCCTCCTCAATGCACTCATTATGCAGGTCATTCACCTCAACATTATTTATGTGGTCACAAGGCTTCTGAGAATAATGCTTAATGATACTCATGAACTCAATTGAGTTCTTGAAGTCCTCCATAGCCTTTAAACCAAATCCAAGGAGATAGNACCGACCCAAGTAAAGTCAACCCAAACCTGACCCTAATAATAAACGAGTTGAAAACTATGACACAAACCCGACCCGAACCGAGCTTGTCCCATTAAACTTGAATTTTTGTGCTTATTTTAGTTATGTTTGGACTTTTGGATTCAACCCATACCCGACCCAATAATAAATGGGTCAAATTCTCTAACCCAAGCGCGATTGAAAAAATATTCGGGTTAACTCTAACCTAGATTTTTTTAGTCGAGTTCGAGTCGTCTTGGCATATTAGTTCAATTTTTAACACCCTTATTCAACACCTTATTCCAACAGTGTCTAAATTTCCAAGCATTGATGCTTATGATGGAACACCTTATTTATAACATGTTGATCACTTCAGAACCATCATACACATATAACGAACTTCTGAAGTTCTCTTTCTCTAATTTTTCCTACAACTCTTAAAGATCAAGAACACAGTTGGTTTTACTCACTTTTAGGAGGGAGCATTCATACTTTCAATGAGCTCATTAAAGTGTTTATCAAGTAATTCATTTCAAATCATAGGATAATTAAAGACTACTCTCACAACTCCAGGTTCCATCAAGGTGAGGAGTCACTGAATGATTATTTCTTATGATTATCCATTGAAATTCAACAAATCCCGGGAGTAAATCCAAAGTTGTAGAGAGGTGTGTTCTTGAGGTGACTGCACCCTAGTCCATTCTACTTATCTTTGATGTGGGAGATGTTTCGTTCATACGTTGACCTCATTCATCGTGTTGAGGCACAAATAACAGTTGGCAAAGCTATTAAGATGCATAAAAAACAAATTTGAGCCACAATCATAAAAGCATAAGAAAAATCTCGTAGATACTGCCTAATCATCTCAACAGAAGCAGATCAAATGAAGGTAAACCTTGGTTTGCCCCCTCAATCGCAAAGACATGAATCTTGACCGGATAGTGAGTATACACCACTCAACACTTCATGTGTCAACATCTTAGCACACACCACTGATAGACTTGAATGATAAAACTTTCATATTTCTTGTTGAAATTCAACGCATCTTGTTTCATCGTTGGATAATAATACCCATTATGTTATCCTAAGAGTGAGAGATCTTCCTCCCACGTGCTCAGCAAATAACTTACATCTATTCAAGCCCTGGTCGTTTGTCTAATGGGGAATAAATATTATTGGACCTTTTCCTATGACTATAGAGCAACAAAATTTTGCGATTTTGGTTATTGATTACTTCACTAATTAGGTGGAGTTCCACCGAAACTCCTGGACAATATTACAAAAGTAAAAAGTAATTAATTCATATGGAAGAATATACTTTGTCGCTTTGGTATTTCTATAAAAATCATTAATGATAATGGAATTTAGTTCACTAAAAATGTCTTTACATCTTTTTGAAAGGAAATCCACATCAAATTTTTGGATACAATTGTAGCACGTCCTAAAAAAAAATGGGTAAACTAAAGCCACCAGCCATATCATCCTTGAGGCGCAAAAAGCTCGCCTCAAGAAAGCTAGTGGGTAGAGAGTTGTAGAGCTCTCCCGTGTTCTATGGACTTATCGCACCACCTCGTGTACTCCAACTACGGAAACATTGTACAACCTGTGCTCCAACACGGAAGTAGTTATCCCAGTTGATAGAATCTTCAGCATCGAGGTTCAAGATTTCAATTCTAATGCAAATGACAAGAAACTACAACAAAATTTAGATGTCCTAGAAACTCACGATGTAGCCCTTCTCAAAACTCTTGATACAATAAAGGGTAGCTCGCAAATTCAATAGAGTAAGATCTCAACCAATCTCCATTGCGAACTTCATCCTCTGAAGTCTCTAGGTTGTCGAGAAAGGCCCTCAGTGCAACAAACTTGTGCCACTCTAGGAGGGGTCATACGTGGTCACTGCCATGATAGAGCCAGAAACTTTCAAGCTAAAATACCTAGATGAGAAGACAATTCCACAAACCTGGAATGCAAAGAATCTTTATAGATACTACTAGTAATTAGCACAACCTTTCTATTATGTCTGTTGTTATTGTCTTTATTGATTTTTAATCATCACTTTTTACTAATGTGTTTTCATTAGTATTTGATTTGATTTCCCTTCAAGTTAAATATACTTACTATAGTTGGAGTAATAAAGTTATGTTTTCTTTTTTGTACACATTACTTTATTTCAATACAATTATGAATGCGTTCTCCGAAAAAAAATTAGGGTAGCTTTATAGGCTCATGTGAACAACACCACAATTAGGGGGGCAATGAATTGAAAAGCGACAACCAAAAGTTTTCTATCACCATTCTTGAATGTGGTCATAACCATATTTCCAAGAAAAAAGTACAGTCTATCTCAACCTGCGCCCCAGACTCAAGTAATACAGAACATTTTTTTTTGCGCCTTATTCTGGTTTAATCGGTCCAAGGGGGACTTGATTCGACCTCTTCCATAACAGGAAGCTTTAACTAACAACCTAGAATATGTCAAGAATCCTTGGTGTATTTCACAGGATCTCCCATAACATGCTACAGTCATCAAACAAAAGCTTCTACTAACAGCCTAAAATATGTTAGAAATCTTTGGTGGATTTCATTCAGCCTCTTCCCACACAAGTTATGGTAGTGAAGCAAGTGTTTCCACTAACAACCTAGGATAGACTATGCATCCCTCACTTGGGGGCATTTTGTTCATCTGCGAAAACTCAACTCAGTAAGGGTTGACATTATTTGAGCAACTCCAAAATTTTTGGTAACTCTTAACCTATTTTGCATTTAAATGATGTGCTGTGAAACAAATGCACTAACAAAAACAGCAAATAGCTACCAATCCAAAGATTTAATAACAAAAAATATTATCATCGTATGTATAAAGTACATCAAATATAAGAAAAACAACAATAACAAACAAACTGACAAACACAAACTACTAGTCAACTACAACATTCTCCTCATCATCAAGGATACACTCCTGTAGGTCACTCGTCACTTCTTCGTCTTCTGAGTAGGAGGAGAGATTTTCAAAGGCTTGACTAGGACTAAGTCCCTCTATGTCAGCTCCGATTTGACGATGCATTGCTTGAGTCCCCTTCAGAAACCTGTGGATGAATCCCTCCTCAATGCACTCATTATGCAGATCATTCACCTCAACATTATTTATGTGGTCACAAGGCTTCTGAGAATAATGTTTAATGATACTCATGAACTCAATTGAGTTCTTGAAGTCCTCCATAGCCTTTAAACCAAATCCAAGGAGATAGACTTCCTTCTTAGAATTCAATCTTTTGTTCTCCTCTTCAAGTGTAGACACTTTCAATCTCAGAACCTTTTAGCTTTTGGTACCATGACTAAGATTAGTTCGTACCTCCTCCACCTCCTCACGAGTACTCTCCAGATTCTGACGATGCAACGAGAGGGAAATCACTATCATGGACATCTTGGTTCTGCTCTTAGTCAATCGATTTTATAAGATTGCGGCTTCTTCAGCTTTGGAATCATATCTCTGTTTATACTTGCCTCAGAAGAATTTGACCTTAATAGTTTCAAAGTTCCACACTATCAAAGAAAGATTGAATCACGCTTCAAGTTTCATCTTTTCTCCTTCTGAAATAAATAAATTCAGATCATATGAATGACAGGAGCATTATACAAAGGAGATCGACATATGCAAAAAAGAGTAACATATTCTTCAAACTGATAGTACCCAGTGCATGAATGATTCAATACACTCTCCGAAATATAGATCTTCGTAGGACTACTCGGTGGATTTTTTGCCCCGTCACCCCTCTTATTCTGCTTCAGAAGAAGGATCTTGCAATGGTCGTTTCAAAGGTACAATAGAAGTTTGTTCAGGGTGCTTCTTCTCAAATTTCTTCAGCATCGTAGCAAAAGGTAGTCTACAAGAGATAGAAATGTCTGTTTTAAACAAACATTCTCCACTCATAAAATTGTTGATGTATTGTGCCTCAAAAAACATATCTTTGAGGTCCTGAAATCCAAGCATTTGCAACATCTCATCTACTGNAATAGATCTTTGAAGGACTGGTCGATGGTTTTTTTGCCCCGTCACCCCTCTTATTCTGCTTCAGAGGAAGGATCTTGCAATGGTCGTTTCGAAGGTACAATAGAAGTTTGTTCAGGGTGCTTCTTCTCAAATTTCTTCAGCGTCGTAGCAAAAGGAAGTCTACGAGGGATAGAAATGTTTGTTTTAAACAAAAATTCTCCACTCATAAAATTGCTGATGTATTGTGCCTCAAAAAACATATCTTTGAGGTCCTGAAATCCAAGCATTTGCAACATCTCATCTACTGTGTTTTGGAGAAAAGTAAGAACCTGCTGTAGTTCCCTCATTTCTCATAAAATCTTCAATCGTTCTTCGTGGAGAAAAATCATAAAGACTTGTAACTAATTAGCTCTTTTGTGTGAAGATCCAATATTTTGCACCTAAAGAGCACACTAAAATGTGAGACGCTAACAAACATGTAAAATCAGGTCAAGACATCTGACATCAACTTTGCCTCACATTTTTTAAGCAGACGATCAACCAATAACCATCATCGTCGCCCTACAAGAGAGCTGTGAAATGCTAACTCTGAGAGCTCTCAGAATATCCATCAATGGTCAGCTAGCAAAGTTGCCTCATAAACGACAATGTATCCTTGAAAAGGGGAATAGGCTCGACCAGTCGAAAGTGGTAATTTCACCAGCAGGTCGTTTGGAAAGTGAAACTTCTTCCAAAACAATATCATGTCTTCATCGGCAAGTATTAATATTGTATCCTCAGAATTTCAGCACTTCCTCTGACTTTTGGGGGGAACAAGATTCCCTCGACATCGACATCAAAGCACAAAAAATATCATCCAAAAGGCGCAACAATAGCAGAAAAATGACTGAAGGTTGTGCTACGCAGGCGCAGGAGGCATGATAACATGTCAAAGGAATCTGGAGGTTGTGCAACGCCGACACAAAAGGAACGACAAAACAACAGGCCAAGGAACTCTTGGGTTTGCGCAACACCAGCGCAAAATGAAACACAACAGCAGACCAAATGACTCTGAGGTTGTGCAACACCAGCATAAAAGGAACGACAAAACATCTGACCAAGGGACTCCAAATGACACTTCAGCCTAAGAAAAAGTGTACCTTGTCCCCTTCCTTTTGGGCCTATTTATAGGCTAAAAATCGGGTAGATGGGCTTCAAACTGAAAGAAAAAAAATGAATCTTCGGGATTCAAAGCCGACGTAGCATGAAAATTTTGAACTTTAAGAATCACAGGAAAATTTTGACCTTTAAGAGTAGTTGGAAAAATATTTAAACTTTATATTGATCACCTCAGCATCCCTTTTAAGGTATGAATGATCTCTCCTTGTAGTGAATAAAATTAAGTATGTGCTCGACCTTTAAGAGTAACAGAAAAATTTTGATAAAGGATTACATTAGAAGCTCATTGTATATGCATAATGATTCTAAAGTGACTAATATATTCATGCTAATCGAACGTCCTATCATAAGAATAACCACTTGGAAACTTAGACTCTCTTGGAATAGAGTATTGACGGACAATCTCATCTAATGGAAAAGATGCTTGAGAATCAAGTCGAGCTAAGAAATGACTTATATCCCTTAAAGGGAACTTTTCTAGTACCGAAAATCGCAACTTAACATGGATTGCATGAGATCGAGCTAAGTTCCTCAAATGTGTTGGAGGTTTGCCACAAGGCTTGACTACATAAAATGAATGTGTAGAGCTAGCAGTGTCTAGAAAGTTATTTCCTACGGAAAAACCTCATTGGGTGGAGAAGGTATCGACTGTGTACGTCTAATCAGTGAATTTTGAGATAATTGTGATCCTCAAGTATGCACATCATTTGTTAACAAGCCTCATATAAAAGTAAGAGAATTGCATTTTGAGACACTTCTGTTTTTGTACACGCTATTCAAGAGGCACAAAAAAAGTTCGGCAACTAGGCGATCAATATCATTAAGAAATGAACCGTAGCTTTGGCGTCCTGCACTTTGAGACTATGCCATGAAATGACAGATATTTGAGCGAGAAGCACATGTATTGTCTTTGTTGGTCATTGAAGAAGATATAGACTTCTACAAATGGGAATTTATTTCCCATTGACAATGTTAAAATGTTGCGTGCAGAAAAATTTGCGATGGTTGAGTGATCATTTGACTTCTCAGTGTTGCACGAAGACTCAACATACATATAATAGAAAAATAGCAAGATGATATGTCAAAAACTTCTTATGTTGTAAAACTATTAAAAGGGAAAAACCATGGAATCTAGTTTAATCAAAGTAATACACCATATGTTTGTAAAAACATGAGTGCTCTTCTCCTGCAACAGGAAGGACATGATTACAATCTTATAACAAAATTGACACTTGTCTTTATACAACAAAAAAATAAAATACAAGTGTTAGGCATAATGTTGTATTTGGATTACAACAGTTACAAGCAGGGTCGTCGGCAGTCGATGACTGTGACGGCAAGTGGCGATAGCTGGTGATTTTTTACGGTGGTCGGCTACCACGAATGTTGGTGGTCATCGTCGAGTCTTCTCTCCATAACAGGCTTTAGAACTCCTCTTCTTCTCCCCTTCAAGTGAAGAGAGGTGACCTATTTATAGGCTTTTGCGGAGAGGTATTTTGGTCTTTTAGCGTTTCACTTCTCAGATCATCTGATCAAGCGATCCATATTGATTCCCCTTAATCATAAGAGTCTTTTTAACGATCTGGGTGTCTTAATGACCTCAAAAATGAGTGAACTTTAACTCACAGGATTCCTCTCTTCGAGACACTCGATTTGACTATAAATATATCAATTTTGAAATTTATTTGAAAATTCAATTTACAATCTAAAGCGTCCGAATGTGTTTTAATATCTTGATCTAGACTTGATTTGACATGAATTGACCGAACTTTGATATCTTTGGGTTTATTTTTTTGGGACAATCTGTTTGACTATAAACTTCTTAAAATTATGGCCTCATATGATCTTGAATTTAAATTTAAAAAGTTTATTGTTCAAATAATACATTAAGATTCATGCTAGGTGATAAGAAATTTTTGATAACGCATCAACATCGAATAGTAACATGTAATTTCGATACAAAAAAACTAGAAGGTTTGACCCAGAACTAGTAAAATGCCATCCATTTGATGCAATTTAGTGGCAACGGTGAGTAAATGAACAATTAAAAAATGGTGAATGTACAAAAGACAGCACTGCCCAATTCTTTTACGGTCCGCAAAGCTTAATGCCTGGTTTTCAATTTCTTAGCAATAAAAGGTAATAATTTCTTCAGGGCAGAAATTTATGAGGAAATAAATATATATAATTTCCAATAAATTTAAAAATGACAAAAATACAAAATATCATTTTAAGGGAGCATGAACATTTGCCCTCTCGTCAAAATTTAAGGGGGCAGCATATATGAAACAATTACTATTCTTTGAGATGACTCAAAATGGCCAAAACTTTAATGGTGGGAAATGAAGTACCTGGACTCTGCTATCGCTCCTCTAAATTAAACTTGTTCCAAGCTTCCTGCACATTAAGATGGCCCTTCTCAAATTACAGCAAAAAATAAGTACACTGATCTATTTTGGGGCATTTACATACATACCATCCAATTCCTACTTATTTACATATCTAACACCTAAACTTAATGTTTTTATATTTATACCACCCAAATTTTTTATATCACATCAAAAAATGCCACCATTTTAACTTCTAAAAAGTGAAATACAAATTTTCATGCATAGGTAAGGTGGCGTTGCATTTGTGTAAAAATTAATTTTTAGAGTTAAAACTTAATTCCCTACCTTCAACAAAAAACAAATATAAATTTTTATCAATCAAACTTTTTTTTTCTTTTTTTTTTATGGCTCAATTTCTATCACTTTCATCTCCATTTCCTTTTGATTGACTCTCTTTGAATTCCCTTTTGAACCAAGCAAAGTTATGTTTTGCATGTTTCTAGATATGGAGCAACGTAGATTGCATCCATTATGATCTAGAGTTTACAGTTTGAATTATGAAAATCATATTTCTATAATATAGAGGTAATGTTGTGCATAATAACTCCTCTCCAAACCTTCTTTAGGCATATTATAAATTTTGGGACAATTACATACAGAGCCCTCGAAACATTGATATTTACAGATTAACCACCCAAGTGATTTGTTTGAGCTTCTGAACTGATGCATTTTCATAGATTGATTTGTAAATAGGAAGTTTCAGGTGGTCTGTAACTTTTTAAGCCGAAATCTGAATGTCAGCCAGATTCCAGAAAACTGCAAGAGATCTTCAAAGATGGAAGAAACTGAAGTAACACTGAATTATTTTATGCCATTATGGATGAGGATTTTTCACCAACTAAAGAGAAATGAGCATCAAAAACTAGAAACTGACAAAAATGAAAATATGGTTTGCCTAAGGAGTCTAAAAAAGACTTAACAAGAATGCCATAAAGGTAATTTACCCAATACCCGTAGAAATAAATAAATGGCAGGCAATGTTTGGTCTCACTCCTACAAGAGAAGAATGAACATGTAGAGATGAACAACTGATAAAGTATGTCTCAAGGTTAGATTCATTAATGCAATCTCTGAGGATTCGTGGATCAAAGGTGACTAAATAATCCAACAACTCAGTTCCTTCAAGTTAAAATAGATAATAGTGCTCTTTTAAACCCAAATGATGATGAAATTGTCATAAACATCCGAGAATTTTGGCAAGGATTTGAAAATAAATAAAATAAAGAAGTGAAATAATTTTCACAAAATCAGATTTGAATAACATGGAAATCTTGGTGAGTGCAAGTCACCACCAATGGATATTATGCATCCATTTCACAATGTTAATAGTATATAAATGCTTTTAAGCTGTCTTATAGACTTTTAGGTTCCCCCCACCCTCCTACCCTCCCATAAAATTGGTTTCAATTTTAAATAGCTAAACTTGACATTTGGATTTTGACTTAGGGCAGCCCGTGTGAAGTGAGTTACTTCTCCATGAATTAGTCAATTTAAAGCAATCATATCCAAACAATAGTATGTTTTGGGATGCAGGAAATATGCTAAATGCTATCTGCAAACATGAAAATTAATGCTAAATGCTATCTGCAAACATGAAAATTACACTAGTAGTCGAATAAGTTCTTTTCCAAAAATAAATACCTGGAGGAGATCAAACACCTTTTCACAAATATACTTCTGTTGAATGGAAGCACCCCTTTGTTGCAGTTTATCTGGATGAACACAGAGAGTAGCCCTCCGATAAGCTTTCTTTGCAGCTGTTGCATTTTTTATATCCGTTAGAGGAATTGGTTGCCAACCACTGTCAGGGCCAAGGATCTGTCAAGAGTTATATCAGTAAAAGCAATTGCCATCAATATATACAAAAAATGGTCAAAAGGCCATAAGGGCTTGTTATCGCTATCTTGAAAAAGGAAAAAAAATGGCTGAACAAAAGGACAATTTGTCACTTCGTATGAGAAAATAAATAAAAAAATAAAAAAAATAAAAAACTAAAAAGAAAAATAAATAATAATACTAACAACAGTGTGACATAGGATGCTTTCAAAGTTGAAGTTNTTAATTAAAAAAAAACTAAAAAGAAAAATAAATAATAATACTAACAACAGTGTGACATAGGATGCTTTCAAAGTTGAAGTTNCAAAAGCAATTGCCATCATTATATACAAAAAATGGTCAAAAGGCCATAAGGGCTTGTTATCACTATCTTGAAAAAGGAAAAAAAAATGGCTGAACAAAAGGACAATTTGTCACTTTGTATGAGAAAATAAATAAAAACAAAAAAAAAAAAAACTAAAAAGAAAAATAAATAATAATACTAACAACAGAGTGACATAGGATGTTTTCAAAGTTGAAGTTGCAGGCCGCTATTATGGCACATTGATGTAGGATATTCTAGTATATAGAGTTAATAGTGTTCCCTAGCTTTAATATAGGACTTAGACATGAGCCAATAAAACAATCATTTCACAGTCATGAGAAAGAAAAGTATTGATCATAACGTATTTATTTCTGTTTTTTATAGAGTTTAAAACAACTAAAATTTCGATCTAAGCGGAAATTTTTAGCTTATAATAAAAATTAACAAAACAGAATTAAAGGTCATGAAAGCTCTGCAAGGGATTGGAATTTTGAGAAAGAAATATATATATATATATATATATATATATATATATATATATATATATATATATATATATATATATATGCAGCATATCTGACAAAAAAAACTTCCACTTTTAGCTAATAATAATAAAGGAGAAAGGAAGAGAAAGAAAAAGAGACTATTAGATAAGTCTCGTGTCAAAAATGATTAAGGAAATCAAAATAAAAAAAAATGAATTTTACATTGAAAACAAATTTTGATTTCGTCAAAAATTACTTTTATGCATTTCTCAAGCTACCAAATTATAACCTCATAAAAGACCGAATGATAGCACAACCCAAGAAGTAGCAAGCCAGATACTAATCGCAACTACCAAAGTCACAACTGCAAATTAGGAATCACATCATTATAAAAATCACAACCTCGAAAGAGCGGCGACTAAAGGAGTTACGGTGACAAAAGAGGTGCAGGCAAAGGAGATCTATAATCTCACAAGAAGAGCCTCAACAATACAACAAGGGGTGTCAGTTCAGAAATGATTCACAAGAAGGATCTATTGTTAGACCGTATAAACCGACATGAATAATAAAAATATTTGGAAATAAAATCACTTCAATTCATCTCAACTTGATAAATCTTGGCTTTAATGAATTGTTTAGTTGATAATTTTTTTATATATCTTTAAAGAACCCCAACAATAGCAAATACTATGGCATCATTATGGGCTATAAAAAATCACTAGCCGGCCTCTTTTGAAAACAAAAAAAAAGACTTATATCGAGGTTATGGGTCAAATTTTCAAAAGACAAATAAAATTATAGATAAGATACTATCCAACAGTTTTGCCCTTGTTTTGCAATGAATTTAAAATCTAGAGTTCAAGGTTTCCAAAAACATAAGCCGTTATGTTTGATTACCTCTTATGATAACAATAGAGTATTTCTTAATATTTTGATTAAGGTCAGTCATTAAGAACTAATCACTCGGCTTATAGTAGCGGTAGGCTTTGATTTCATTTTATGATGAGCTTTAGAGCGGATGGATGGGGGCATGATGATGAACGCGATCAAAATAATATAGTTTCGTCATCCCGACTTGTAATTATCGCTAGTCTACTTGATCAAAGGATGAAGTCGACCCAACCAGACAGAAGGATCATTATCAGCAACTATAGGTTACTTCGCCCAATAGAATCTTGTAGACCTGAGATGAATGTTTGGACAAATTCAAGTCGACCTTAGCATACAAAAGATTTTTTGCCCATCAAATATAACATACGATTCACAACTTAAGGACACAAGAAACCATTGGAGAATATATGGGCTACAATCATGGCAGTAATATAGTGAAATATTTCTGGCCAAACCACCCAATCAGAGAACTCTGATCTAGGGCTGTCAAAAAAGCTCGTTGTTCGTGAACAGTTCGTGTTCAGTTCGTCAATGAGTTCGTGTTCGATTCGTTCGAAAAGTAAATGAGACGAACGTGAACAAACTCTTTTCGTTCGGTTAGTTAAACGAACCAAACACGAACAGTGATGNGATCGTAGTCATTGCTTTTGTGGAGCTGACTAGTTAAAGCATGTGGGTAGAGAACTCGAAGCATGTACTTACTGGTATAAGATTAGTTTAAATGTAATTGTAATAACAAACTTAATATGATGCAAACTCCTTGTGAGCTTGGATTAATTTTAAATTTGTCATCCTTGACAAACGAGTATGAATTGTGAATGATAATTTGTTCTGAGCCATTAAATAAAAAAAAATTGAATGGTATTATTTGTTGCATGAACTTGGCGTTCAACATGACAATCATAAAAAAAATTTAAACTATTTATAGTGGTGATTTTTATTGAACATTATCATTTGAATAGTATTATAGCATCAGTCCTATCAACTAAAGTCTTTGTAGATAGAAGGATCGGACTAGCTAAGTGAAAACTTAATCTTGTCGACTTCAGCTTTTCTCAGGAGAATAGGGGTGGTCAAGTGGGACTTCTAACTATGTCCAGGCATGACGGCTCGCATGAGAGTGTGTATCATTCAAAAACTATGAATTTGATTTTAAAAAAAAAAAATTTGAACTATTTTGATTTTTTTCCATGTTTATAAATGTGGATTATATTTTAGTTTAAACTTATGTTCAACGGCACAACATTCTTGACCAACTATTTGAGCACTCTATATAGTAGTTGGAGCACATGCGGGTTTAAATTTATTANATTTTGTAGTTTGAATTGTGTTTTACATTATAATCATAAGAATTTATTCATAAACATTTCCAACTTCTCTGTGGGATCGATATCTAGGACTCCATTAGAGTCATTTATTACTCGAGCAATACGTATACTTGCGTTATTATTACGGGTTTGGCAGTTTAAAGATTTTAAAAGATATAATTATTTTTACTAAAGTTATTATTTTTTTGGATTTAAATTGAATATATATTATTAGCACTGTTGAATGTGTGTTTTGCAATATTAAAAAATATTTACAAAAACCACGCATCGCAAACCGCCAGCACGTTTGGAGAATGTAAGTTGACCTCACACAATTTCTGATAAGTTACAATGTCTAGTATGAGAAGAGTTCACTACAAGGCATATAAGTCATTTCTCAACTCAACGTAGTTCTCAAGAGTCTTCTCTGTTAGTTGAGAAAGTCCTTCAACACAAGGGGTGTCACTTCGGGTCAGTGGGTCGGGTTTGAGTCTGGCCCGAAAATAACCCGACCCAAATATAATCAACCCAAACCTGACCCTAATAATAAACGAGTTGAAAACTATGACAGAAACCCGACCCGAACCGAGCTTGACCCATTAAACCCAAATTTTTGTGCTTATTTGAGTTATGTTTGGGCTTTTGGGTTCAACCCATACCCGATCCGATAATAAATGGGTCAAATTCTCTGACCCGAGCGCGACTGAAAAAATATTCAGGTTAACTCTAACCTAGATTTTTTTAGTCGAGTTCGAGTCATCTTGGCATATCAGGTCAATTTTTAACACCCCTATTCAACACCTTATTCCAACAATGTCTAAACTTCCAAGCATTGATGCTTATGATGGAACACCTTATTTATAACATGTTGATCACTTCAGAACCATCATACACATATAACGAACTTCTGAAGTGCTCCTTCTCTAGTTTTTCCTACAACTCTTAAAGGTTAAGAACACAGTTGGTTTTACTCACTTTTAGGAGGGAGCATTCATACTTTCAATGAGCTTATTATAGTGTTTATCAAGCAATTCATTTCAAATCATAGGATAATTAAAGACTACTCTCACAACTCCAGGTTCCATCAAGGTGAGGAGTCACTGAATGATTATTTCTTATGATTATCCATTGAAATTCAACAAATCCCGGGAGTAAATCCAAAGTTGTAGAGAGGTGTGTTCTTGAGGTGACTGCACCCTAGTCCATTCTACTTATCTTTGATGTGGGAGATGTTTCATTCATACGTTGACCTCATTCATCGTGTCGAGGCACAAATAACAGTTGGCGAAGCTATTAAGATGCATAAAAAATAATTTGAGCCACAATCATAAAAGCATAAGAAAAATCTCGTAGATACTGCCTAATCATCTCAACGAAAGCAGTTCAAATGAAGGTATACCTTGGTTTGCCCCCTCGATCGCAAAGACGTGAATCTTGACCGGATAGTGAGTATACACCACTCAACACTTCATGTGTCAACATCTTAGCACACACCACTGATAGACTTGAATGATAAAACTTTCATATTTCTTGGTGAAATTTAATGCATCTTGTTTCATCGTTGGATAATAATACCCGTTATGTTATCCTAAGAGTGAGAGATCTTCCTCCAACGTGCTCAACAAATAACTTACATCTCTTCAAGCCCCTGGTCGTTTGTCTAATGGGGAATAGATATTATTGGACCTTTTCCTATGACCATAGAGCAACAAAATTTTGCCATTTTGGTTATTGATTACTTCACTAATTAGGTGGAGGCGGAACTCCTGTACAATATTACAAAAGTAAAAAGTAATTAATTCATATGGAAGAATATACTTTATCGCTTTGGTATTTCTATAAAAATCATTAATGATAATGGAATTTAGTTCACTAAAAAGGTCTTTACATCTTTTTGAAAGGAAATCCACATCAAATTTTTGGATACAATTGTAGCACGTCCTCAAATTGGGTAAACTAAAGCCACCAACCATATCATGTTGAGGCGCAAAAAGCTCGCCTCAAGAAAGCTAGTGGGTAAAGAGTTGCAGAGCTCTCCCGTGTTCTATGGACTTATCGCACCACCTCGTGTACTCCAACTACGGAAATATCGTACAACCTGTGCTCCAACACCGAAGCAGTTATCTCAGTTGATAGAATCTTCAACATCGAGGTTCAAGATTTCAATTCTAATGCAAATGACAAAAAACTCCAACAGAATTTAGATGTCCTAGAAACTCACGATGTAGCCCTTCTCAAAACTCTTGATGTATTAGAGGGTAGCTCGCAAATTCAATAGAGGAGTAAGATCTCAACCAATCTCCATTGTGAACTTCATCCTCTGAAGTCTCTAGGTTGTTGAGAAAGGCCCTCAGTGCAACAAAGTTGTGCCACTCTAGGAGGGGCCATACGTGGTCACTGTCATGATAGAGCCAGAAACTTTCAAGCTAAAATACCTAGATGAGAAGACAATTCCACAAACCTGGAATGCAAAGAATCTTTATAGATACTACTAGTAATTAGCACAACCTTTCTATTATGTCTCTTGTTATTGTCTTTATTGATTTTTAATCATCACTTTTTATTAATGTGTTTTCATTAGTATTTGATTTGATTTCCCTTCAAGTTTGATATACTTACAATAGTTGGAGTAATAAAGTTATGTTTTCTTTTTTGTACACATTACTTTATTTCAATACAATTATGAATGCGTTCTCCGAAAAAAAATTAGGGTTGCTTTATAGGCTCATGTGAACAACACCACAATTAGGGGGGCAATGAATTGAAAAGCGACAACCAAAAGTTTTCTATCACCATTCTTGAATGTGGTCATAACCATATTTCCAAGAAAAAAGTACAGTCTATCTCAACCTGCGCCCCAGACTCAAGTAATACAGAACATTTTTTTTTGCGCCTTATTCTGGTTTAATCGGTCCAAGGGGGACTTGATTCGACCTCTTCCATAACAGGAAGCTTTAACTAACAACCTAGAATATGTCAAGAATCCTTGGTGTATTTCACAGGATCTCCCATAACATNGCGCCTTATTCTTGTTTAATCGGTCCAAGGGGGACTCGATTCGACCTCTTCCATAACAGGAAGCTTTAACTAACAACCTAGAATATGTCAAGAGTCCTTGGTGGATTTCAGAGGATCTCCTATAACATGCTACAGTCATCAAACAAAAGCTTCAACTAACAGCCTAAAATATGTCAGAAATCTTTGGTGGATTTTATTCAAGCTCTTCCCACACAAGTTACGGTAGTGAGGCAAGTGTTTCCACTAACAACCTAGGATAGACTATGCATCCCTCACTTGGGGGCATTTTGTTCATCTGCGAAAACTCAACTCAGTAAGGGTTGACATTATTTGAGCAACTCCAAAATTTTTGGTAACTCTTAACCTACTTTGCATTCAAATGATGTGTTGTGAAACAAATGCACTAACAAAAACTGCAAGTAGCTACCAATCCAAAGATTTAATAACAAAAATATTATCATCGTATGTATAAAGTACATCAAATAGAAGAAAAACAACAATAACAAAAAAACTGACAAACACAAACTACTAGTCAACTACAACATTCTCCTCATCATCAAGGATGCACTCCTGTAGGTCACTCGTCACTTCTTCATCTTCTGAGTAGGAGGAGAGATCTTCAGAGGCTTGACTAGGACTAAGTCCCTCTATGTCAGCTCCGATTTGACGATGCATTGCTTGAGTCCCCTTAAGAAGCCCGTGGATGAATCCCTCCTCAATGCACTCATTATGCAGATCATTCACCTCAACATTATATATGTGGTCTCAAGCCTTCTGAGAATAATGCTTAACGATACTCATGAACTCAATTGAGTTCTTGAAGTCCTCCATAGCCTTTAAACCAAATCCAAGGAGATAGACTTCCTTCTTAGAATTCAATCTTTTGTTCTCCTCTTCAAGTGGAGACACTTTCAATCTCAGAACCTTTTAGCTTTTGGTACCATGACTAAGATTAGTCTGTACCTCCTCCACCCCCTCACGAGTACTCTCCAAATCCTAACGACGCAACGAGAGGGAAATCGCTATCATGGACATCTTGGTTCTGCTCTTCGTCAATCGATTTTATAAGATTGCGGCTTCTTCAGCTTTGGAATCATATCTCTATTTATACTTGCCTCAGAAGAATTTGACCTTAATAATTTCAAAGTTCCACACTGTCAAAGAAAGATTGAATCACACTTCAAGTTTCATCTTTTCGCCTTCTGAAATAAATAAGTTCAGATCAGATGAATGATAGGAACATTATATAAAGGAGATCGACATATGCAAAAAAGAGTCACATATTCTTCAAATTGATAGAACCCAGTGCATGAATGATTCAATACACTCTCTGAAATATAGATCTTTGAAGGACTGGTTGGTGGATTTTTTGCCCCGTCACCCCTCTTATTCTGCTTCAAAGGAAGGATCTTGCAATGGTTGTTTCGAGGGTGCAATAGAAGTTTGTTCAGGGTGCTTCTTCTCAAATTTCTTCAGCATCGTAGCAAAAGGTTGTCTAGGAGGGATAGAAATGTCTGTTTTAAACAAAAATTCTCCACTCATAAAATTGTTGATGTATTGTGCCTCAAAAAGCATATCTTTAAGGTTCTGAAATCCAAGCATTTGCAACATCTCATCTACTGTGATTTGGAGAAAAGTAGGAACCTGTTGCAGTTCCCTCATTTCTCATAAAATCCTCAATTGTTCTTCATGGAGAAAAATCATAAAGATTTGTATCTAATTAGCTCTTTTGTGTGAAGATCCAATATTTTGCACCTAAAGGGCACACGAAAATGTGAGTCGCTAACAAACGTGCCAAATCAGGTCGAGATATCTGACATCAACTTTGCCTCATATTTTTGAAGCAGACGATCAACCAATAACTATCATCGTCGTGCTACAAGAGAGCTGTGAAATGCTAACTCTAAGAGCTTTCAGAATATCCATCAACTCGAACACAAATAAAAATCTTTGGTCAGCTAGCAAAGTTGCCTCATAAACGACAATGTATCCTTGAAAAGGGGAATAGGCTCGACCAGCCGAAAGTGGTAATTTCACCATCAGGTCGTTTGGAAAGTAAAACTTCTTCCAAAACAATATCATGTCATCATCAGCAAGTGTTAATATTGTATCATTGGAATTTCAGCACTTCCTCTGACTTTTGGGGGAACAAGATTCCCTCGACATCGACATCAAAGCACAAAAAATATCATCCAAAATGCGCAACAATAGCAGAAAAATGACTCTGAATGTTGTGCTACGCCGGCGTAGAAGGAGGCATGATACATTTCAAAGGAATCTGGAGGTTGTGCAACGCCGACACAAAAGGAACAACAAAACAACATGCCAAGGAACTCTGGGGTTTGCGCAACACCAGCATAAAAGGAAACACAACAACAGACCAAATGACTCTGAGGTTGCGCAACACCAGCATAAAAGGAATGACAAAACATCTGACCAAGGGACTCCAAATGACACTTCAGCCTAAGAAAAAGTGTGCCTTCTCCCCTTCCTTTTGGGCCTATTTATAGGCTAAAAATCGGGTAGATGGGCTTCAAACTGAAAGAAAAAAAATGAATCTTTGGGATTCAAAGCCGGCGTAGCATGAAAATTTTGAACTTTAAGAATAACAGGAAAATTTTGACCTTTAAGAGTAGTTGGAAAAATATTTAAACTTTATATTAATCACATCTGCATACCTTTTAAGGTATGAATGATCTCTCCGTGTAGTGAATAAAATCAAGTATGTGCTTGGCCTTTAAGAGGAACAGAAAAATTTTGATAAAGGATTACATTAGAAGCTCATTGTATATGAATAATGATTCTAAAGTGATCAATATACTCATGCTAATCGAACGTCCCATCATAAGAATAACCACTTGGAAACTTAGACTCTCTTGGAATAGAGTATTGAAGGACAATCTCATCTAATGGAAAAGATTCTTGAGAATCACGTCGAGCTAAGAAATGACTTATATCCCTTAAAGGGAACTTTTCTAGCACCAAAAATCGCAACTCAACATGGATTGCATGAGATCGAGCTAAGTTCCTCAAATGTGTTGAAGGTTTGCCACCAGGCTTAACTACATAAAATGAATGTGTAGAGCTAGCAGTGTCCAGAAGGCTATTTCCTAAGGAAAACCCTCATTGGGTGGAGGAGGTCGACTGTGTACGTCTAATTAGTGAATTTTGAGATAATTGTGATCCTCAAGTATGCATCATCATTTGTTAACAAGCCTCATATAAAAGTAAGAGAATCTCGTTTTGAGACACTTTTGTTTTTGTACATGCTATTCAAGAGGCACAAAGAAAGTTCGCCAACTAGGTGATCAATATCATTAAGAAATGAACCGCAGGTTTGGCGTCCTGCACTTTGAGACTATGCCATGAAATGACTGATATTTGAGCGAGAAGCACGTGTATTGTCCTTGTTGGTCATTGAAGAAGATGTGGACTTCTACAAATGAGAATTTATTTCCCACCGACAACGTTAAAATGTTGCGTGCAGAAAAATCTGCGATGGTTGAGTGATTATTTGACTTCTCAGTGTTGCACGAAGACTCAACATACATATAATAGAAAAATAGCAAGATGATATGTTAAAAATTCTTATGTGAAAAAACTATTAAAAGGGAAAAACCACGAAACCTAGTTTAATTAAAGTAATACACCATGTGTTTGTAAGAACATGGGTGCTCTTCTCCTGCAACATGAAGGATATGATTACAATCTTATAACAAAATTGACACTTGTCTTTATACAACAAAAAAATAAAATACAAGTGTTAGGCATAAATGTTGTATTTGGATTACAACAGTTACAAGCAGGGTCGTCGACAGTCGATGACTGTGACGGCAAGTGGCGATAGCTGGTGAATTTTTACGGTGGTCGGCTACCACGAAGGTTGGTGGTCATCGTCAAGTCTTCTCTCCATAACAGGCTTTAGAAATCCTCTTCTTCTCCCCTTCAAGTGAAGGGAGGTGACTCATTTATAGGCTTTTGCGGAGAGGTATTTTGGTCTTTTAGCGTTTCACTACTCAAATCATCTGATTGAGCGATCCATATTGATTCCCCTTAATCATAGGAGTCTTTTTAACGACCTGGGTGTCTTAATGACCTCGAAAATGAGTGAACTTTGACTCATAGGATTCCTCTCTTCGAGGCACTCGATTTGACTATAAATATGTCAATTTTGAAATTTATTTGACAATTCAATTTACAATCTAAAGCCTCCGAATGTGTTTTAATGTCTTGATCTAGACTTGATTTGACATGAATTGACTGAACTTTGATATCTTTGGGTTTATTTTTTTTAGACAATCTGTTTGACCATAAACTTCTTAAAATTATGGCCTCAGATGATCTTGAATTTAAATTTAAAATGTTTATTGTTCAAAAAATACATTAAGATTCATGCTAGGTGATAAGAATTTTTTGATAACGCATCAACATCGAATAGTAACATGTAATTTCGACATAAAAAACTAGAAGTCTTTACCCAGAATTAGTAAAATGCCATCCATTTGATGCAATTTAGTGGTAACGGTGAGTAAATGAACAATTAAAAATGGTGAATGTACAAAATACAGCACTGCCCGATTCTTTTACGGTCCGCAAAGCTTAATGCCTGCAAAGCTTAATGCCTGGCATTCAATTTCTTAGCAATAAAAGGTAATAATTTCTTCAGGGCAGAAATTTAAGAGGAAATAAATATATATAATTTCCAATAAATTTAAAAATGACAAAAATACAAAATATCATTTTAAGGNGATTTTCATAATTCAAACTATAAGCTTTAGAACATAATGGATGCAATCTACCCTTGCTTCATATCTTGAAACATGCGAAACATAACTTTGTTTGGTTCAAAAGGGAATTCAAAGAGGGTCAATGAAAAGGAATGGAAGTGAAAGTGATAGACATCGAGCCAAAAAAAAAAAAAAAATTTNATAGAAAAATTATTTTCATAATTCAAACTATAACCTCTAGATCATAATGGATGCAATCTACCCTTGCTCCATATCTTGAAACATGCAAAACATAACTTTGTTTGGTTCAAAAGGGAATTCAAAGAGGGTCAATGAAAAGGAATGGAAATGAAAGTGATAAATATCGAGACAAAAAAAAAAAAAAAAGTTTGATTTATAAAAATGTATATTTGTTTTTTGTTGGAGGTAGGGAATTAAGTTTTAACTCTAAAAATTAATTTTTACATAAATGCGACGCGACCTTACCTATGCATGAAAATTTGTAGTCACTTTTTAGAAGTTAAAATGGTGGCATTTTTTGATGTGATATAAAAGATTTGGGTGGTATAAATATAAAAACATTAAGTTTAGGTGTTAGATANCACCTTATCTATGCATGAAAATTTGTATGTCACTTTTTAGAAGTTAAAATGTTGGCATTTTTTGATGTGATATAAAAGATTTGGGTGGTATAAATATAAAAACATTAAGTTTAGGTGTTAGATATGTAAATAAGTAGGAATTGGATGGTATGTATGTATGTAAATGCCCCAAAATAGATCAGTGTACTTTTTTGCTGTAATTTGAGAAGGGCCATCTTAATGTGCAGGAAGCTTGGAACAAGTTTAATTTAGAGGAGCGNTATCTTAATGTGCAGGAAGCTTGGAACAAGTTTAATTTAGAGGAGCGATAGCAGAGTCCAGGTACTTCATTTCCCACTATTAAAGTTTTGGCCATTTTGAGACATCTCAAAGAATAGTAATTGTTTCATATATGCCGCCGTCCTTAAATTTTGACGAGAGGGCAAATGTTCATGCTCCCTTAAAATGATATTTTGTATTTTTGTCATTTTTAAATTTATTGGAAATTATATATATTTATTTCCTCTTAATTTCTGCCCTGAAGAAATTATTACCTTTTATTGCTAAGAAATTGAATGTCAGGCATTAAGCTTTGCGGACCGTAAAAGCAGTGCTGTCTTTTGTACATTCACCATTTTTAATTGTTCATTTACTCACCGTTACCACTAAATTGCATCAAATGGATGGCATTTTACTAATTCTGGGTAAAACCTTCTAGTTTTTTATATCCAAATTACATGTTACTATTCGATGTTGATGCGTTTTCAAAAAATTCTTATCACCTAGCATGAATCTTAATGTATTTTTTTGAGCAATAAACATTTTAAATTTAAATTCAAGATCATCTGAGGCCATAATTTTAAGAAGTTTATAGTCAAACAGATTGTCTAAAAAAAAATAAACCCAAAGATATCAAAGTTCAGTCAATTCATGTCAAATCAAGTCTAGATCAAGACATTAAAACACATTCGGAGGCTTTAGATTGTAAATTGAATTGTCAAATAAATTTCAAAATTGACATATTTATAGTCAATCGAGTCTCTTGAAGAGAGGAATCCTATGAGTTAAAGTTCACTCATTTTGGAGGTCATTAAGACACCCAGATCGTTAAAAGGACTCCTATGATTAAGGGGAATCAATATGGATCGCTCGATCAGATGATTTGAGAGGTGAAACGCTAAAAGACCAAAATACCTCTCCGCAAAAGCCTATAAATAGGTCACCTCCCTTCACTTGAAGGGGAGAAGAAGAGGAATTCTAAAGCTTGTTATGGAGAGAAGACTCGACGATGATCACCAACCTTCGTGGTAGCCGACCACCGTAAAAAATCACCAGCTATCGCCACTTGTCGTCGCAGTCATTGACTACCGACGACCCTGCTTGTAACTGTTGTAATCCAAATACAACATTTATGCCTAACGCTTGTATTTTATTTTGTTATAAGATTGTAATCATGTCCTTCCTGTTGCAGAAGAAGAGCACCCATGTTCTTACAAACACATGGTGTATTACTTTGATTAAACTAGATTCCGTGGTTTTTCCCTTTTAATAGTTTTTTCATATAAGAAGTTTTGACATATCATCTTGCTATTTTTCTATTATATGTATGTTGAGTCTTCGTGCAACACCGAGAAGTTAAATGATCACTCAACCATCGCAAATTTTTCTGCACGCAACATTTTAACATTGTCAATGGGAAATAAATTCCCATTTGTAGAAGTCTATATCTTCTTCAATGACCAACAAAGACAATACATGTGCTTCTCGCTCAAATATCTGTCATTTCATGGCATAGTCTCAAAGTGCAGGACGCCAAACCTACGGTTCATTTCTTAATGATATTGATCACCTAGTTGCCGAACTTTCTTTGTGCCTCTTGAATAGCATGTGCAAAAACAGAAGTGTCTCAAAATGAGATTCTCTTACTTTTATATGAGGCTTGTTAACAAATGATGTGCATACTTGAGGATCACAAGTATCTCAAAATTCACTGATTAGACGTACACAGTCGATACCTTCTCCACCCAATGAGGTTTTTCCGTAGGAAATAACTTTCTAGACACTGCTAGCTCTACACATTCATTTTATGTAGTCAAGCCTTGTGGCAAACCTCCAACACATTTGAGGAACTTAGCTCGATCTCATGCAATCCATGTTAAGTTGCGATTTTCTGTGCTAGAAAAGTTCCCTTTAAGGGATATAAGTCATTTCTTAGCTCGACTTGATTCTCAAGAATCTTTTCCATTAGATGAGATTGTCCTTCAATACTCTATTCCAAGAGAGTCTAAGTTTCCAAGTGGTTATTCTTATGATAGGACGTTCAATTAGCATGAATATATTAGTCACTTTAGAATCATTATGCATATACAATGAGCTTCTAATGTAATCCTTTATCAAAATTTTTCTGTTACTCTTAAAGGTCGAGCACATACTTAATTTTATTCACTACAAGGAGAGATCATTCATACCTTAAAAGGGATGCTGATGTGATCAATATAAAGTTTAAATATTTTTCCAACTACTCTTAAAGGTCAAAATTTTCCTATGATTCTTAAAGTTCAAAATTTCATGCTACACCGGCTTTGAATCCCAAAGATTCATTTTGTTTCTTTCAGTTTGAAGCCCATCTACCTAATTTTTAGCCTATAAATAGGCCCAAAAGGAAGGGGAGAAGGCACACTTTTTCTTAGGTTGAAGTGTCATTTGGAGTCCCTTGGTCAGATGTTTTGTCGTTCCTTTTATGTTGGTGTTGCGCAACCTCAGAGTCATTTGGTCTGCTGTTGTGTTTCGTTTTGCGCTGGTGTTGCGCAAACCCCTGAGTTCCTTGGCTTGTTGTTTTGTCGTTCCTTTTGTGTCGGCGTTGCACAACCTCCAGATTCCTTTGACATGTTATCATGCCTCCTTCTGCGCCGGCGTAACACAACCTTCAGAGTCATTTTTCAGCTATTGTTGCGCCTTTTAGATGATATTTTTTGTGCTTTGATGTCGATGTCGAGGGAATCTTGTTCCCCCAAAAGTCAGAGGAAGTGCTAAAATTCTGAGGATACAATACTAATACTTGTCGATGATGACATGATATTGTTTTGGAAGAAGTTTCACTTTCCAAACGACCTGATGGTGAAATTACCACTTTCGACTGGTCCAGCCTATTCCCCTTTTCAAGGATACATTGTCGTTTATGAGGCAACTTTGCTAGCTGACCAAAGATTTTTATTTGTGTTCGAGTTGATGGATATTCTAAGAGCTCTCAGAGTTAGCATTTCACAGCTCTCTTGTAGGGCAACGATGATGGTTATTGGTTGATCGTCTGCTTAAAAAATGTGAGGCAAAGTTGATGTCAGATGTCTTGACCTGATTTTACATGTTTGTTAGCGTCTCACATTTTAGTGTGCTCTTTAGGTGCAAAATATTGGATCTTCACACAAAAGAGCTAATTAGTTACAAGTCTTTATGATTTTTCTCCACGAAGAACGATTGAAAATTTTATGAGAAATGAGGGAACTACAGCAGGTTCTTACTTTTCTCCAAAACACAGTAGATGAGATGTTGCAAATGCTTGGATTTCAGGACCTCAAAGATATGTTTTTTGAGGCACAATACATCAGCAATTTTATGANTAAAGATTTCAAAATAAATAAAATAATGATATGAAATAATTTCACAAAATCAGATTTGAATAACATGGAAATTTTGTTTAGTGCAAGTCACCAACAATGGATATTATGCATCCATTTTCACAATTTAATAGTGTTTAAATNCAAAGATTTCAAAATAAATAAAATAATGAAACGAAATAATTTCACAAAATCAGATTTGAATAACATGCAAATTTTGTTTAGTGCAAGTCACCAACAATGGATATTATGCATCCATTTTCACAATTTAATAGTGTTTAAATGCTTTTATGCTATCTTATAGACTTTTAGGTTCCCCCCACCCTCCTACCCTCCCATAAAATCGGTTTCAATTTTAAATGGGAGTTTGAATCAAGCTAAACTTGACATTTGGATTTTGACTAAGGGCAGCTCGTGTGAAGTGAGTTACTTCTCCATGAATTAGTCAATTTAAAGCAATCATATCCAAACAATAGTATGTTTTGGGATGCAGGAAATATGCTAAATGCTATCTGCAAACATGAAAATTAATGTTTATGATTTCCCAGCCGGATGAAAAATTACACTAGTAGTCGAATAAGTTCTTTTCCAAAAATAAATACCTGGAGGAGATCAAACACCTTTTCACAAATATACTTCTGTTGAATGGAAGCACCCCTTTGTTGCAGTTTATCTGGATGAACACAGAGAGTAGCCCTCCGATAAGCTTTCTTTGCAGCTGTTGCATTTTTTATATCCGTTAGAGGAATTGGTTGCCAACCACTGTCAGGGCCAAGGATCTGTCAAGAGTTATATCAGTAAAAGCAATTGCCATCAATATATACAAAAAATGGTCAAAAGGCCATAAGGGCTTGTTATCGCTATCTTGAAAAAGGAAAAAAAATGGCTGAACAAAAGGACAATTTGTCACTTCGTATGAGAAAATAAATAAATTAATTAAAAAAAAACTAAAAAGAAAAATAAATAATAATACTAACAACAGTGTGACATAGGATGCTTTCAAAGTTGAAGTTGCAGACCGCTATTATGGCAATTGATGTAGGATATTCTAGTATATAGAGTTAATAGTGTTCCCTAGCATTTAATATAGGACTTAGACATGAGCCAATAAAACAATCATTTCACAGTCATGAGAAAGAAAAGCATTGATCATAACGTATTTATTTCTGTTTTTTATAGAGCTTAAAACAACTAAAATTTCAATCTAAGCGGAAATTTTTAGCTTATAATAAAAGTTAACAAAACAGAATTCAAGGTCATGAAAGCTCTGCAAGAGATTGGAATTTTGAGATATTATATATATATATATATATTTGCAGCATATCTGAAAAAAAAAACTTCCACTTTTAGCTAATAATAATAAAGGAGAAACGAAGAGAAAGAAAAAGAGACTATTAGATAAGTTTCGTGTAAAAAATGATTAAGGAAATCAGAATAAAAAAAATGAATTTTACATTGAAAACAAATTTTCATTTCTTCAAAAGTTACTTTTATGCATTTCTCAAGCTACCAAATTATAACCTCATAAAAGACCGAATGATAGCACAACCCAAGAAGTAGCAAGCCAAAAACTAATCGCAACTACCAAAGTCACAACTACAAATTAGGAGTCACATAATTATAAAAATCACAACCTCGAAAGAGCGGCGACTAAAGGAGTTACGGTGACAAAAGAGGTGCAGGCAAAGGAGATCTATAATCTCACAAGAAGAGCCACAACAATACAACAAGGGGTGTCAGTTCAGAAATGATTCACAAGAAGGATCTATTGATAGACCGTAGAAACCGACATGCATAATAAAAATATTTGGAAATAAAATCACTTCAATTCAGCTTAACTTGATAAATCTTGGCTTTAATGAATTGTTTAGTTGATAATCTTTTGATATATCTTTAAAGAACCCCAACAATAGCAAATACTATGGCATCATTATGGGCTATAAAAAATCACAAGCCTGCCTCTTTTGAAAACAGAAAAAAATACTTATATCGAGGTTATGGGTCAAATTTTCAAACGACAAATAAAATTATAGATAAGATACTATCCAGCAGTTTTGCCCTTGTTTTGCAATGAATTTAAAATCTAGAGTTCAAGGTTTCCAAAAACATAAACCGTTATGTTTGATTACCTCTTATGATAACAATGGAATATTTTTGAATATTTTGATTAAGGTCAGTCATTAAGAACTAGTCACTCAGCTTATAGTAGCGGTAGGCTTTGATTTCATTTTATGATGAGCTTTAGATCGGATGGATGGGGGAATGATAATGAACCCGATCAAAATCATATAGTTTCGTCATCCCGACTTGTAATTATTGTTAGTCTACTTGATCAAAGGATGAAGTCGACCCAACCAGACAGAAGGATCATTGTCAGCAACTATAGGTTACTTCTCCCAATAGAATCTTGTAGACCTAGGATGAATGTTTGGACAAATTCAAGTCGACCTTAGCTACAGAAGTTTCTTTGCCCATTAAATATAACATATGATTCACAACTTAAGGACACAGGAAATCATTGGAGAACATATGGGCTACAATCATGGCAGTAATATAGTGAAATATTTTTGGCCAGACCACTCAATTAGAGAACTCTGATTGTAGTCATTACTTTTGTGGAGATGACTAGTTAAAGCATGTGGGTAGAGAAGTCGGAGCATGTACTTACTGGTATAAGATTAGTTTAAATGTGATTGTAATAGTAAACTTAATATGACACAAACTCCTTGTGAGCATGGATTAATCTTAAATTTGTCATCCTTGACAAACGAGTATGAACTGTGAATGATAATTTGTTCTCAGCCATTAAATAAAAAAAATCTGAATGGTATTATTTTTTGCATGAAGTTGGCGTTCAACATGACAATCTTAAAAAAAATTTAAACTATTTATAGCGGTGATTTTAATTGAACATTATCATTTGAATAGTAATATAGCATCAGTCCTATCAACTAAAGTCTTTGTAAATAGAAGGATCACACTAGCTAAGTGAAAACTTAATCTTGTCGACTCCAACTTTTCTCAGGAGAATAGGGGTGTTCAAGTGGGACTTCTAACTATGTCCAAGCATGACGGCTCGCATGAGAGTGTGTAACATTCAAAAACTATGAATTTGATTTAAAAAAAAGAAAATTTGGAATATTTTGATTTTTTCATGTTTATAAATGTGGATTATATTTTAGTTTAAACTTATGTTCAACAGCACAACATTCTTGACCAACTATTTGAGCACTCTATATAGTAGTTGGAGCACATGCGGGTTTAAATTTATTAGCATACTCACTTTTCAAAGAACTTCAAGAAATTGTCTCATGATGTGCACATATCTTAAAAGACATTCAAATATGCCATATGAACCCACCTTTGAGGTGTTGCAAGAAGTTTAAGGTGCTCACATGCTTTTCAAATAAACATCTTTATGTTGAAAGTAGTTTTCATTCAGCACATGGCTCCTAAAATCATCCCTAATTTTGAAAGTTTGCTTGAATATTTTGACTTTTGAGATGCATTCAAAGTTTTAATTCGAACACCTTTACAATCATCTTTTATTCTCTTGTAGGTTTATATTGTGAATCTGGTGGCATACTTGACATTCAAGATTTTTGTTGTGTGTTTCAAATTTTGAAACTTGCTCATATTCACTATTTATTTGATTTTTCAAATTGACCTTATAATCATATTAATTTGCTTTCAAAATAGAGTCTCTCACTTTATCATTTTTAAAGATGTTGATAATTCTTTAATTTAATTATTTTGAAAGCCAACATGAGATCAGACTCAAGCTAATTAAGCAAGTTGTCAAGTTTCATGTACTAGCATAAAAAAGAACACATAACACTTCTATCGTGTCGGCATGACGCACGGTTCTTCAACCCACCACACTTAAAAAGACATGCATAAAACTGCAAGCATCTGCACAAAAACAATCACAAACAAATAGGTTTTTCCTCGTCGAGTGAAGACGACGTGATGAGTATTTATGTCTTCGCAAGATGACAAAGTTTCCCCTTTTTTTAAATATTTCAACGATCCACATATGCTTCTCCATCATATCTCTCGAATTAATCTCCCTCTTATCCCATTCAGCCATCGAGTCCCTCGGTTCTACTCAGATTCACCAATCTTAGCCAACAAACTTACCATTATTCTATGTTTGAGCTTCTCCTCCCACACTCTATTGATCACAATCTTCAAGACTTTGACTATCTTTTCTAGACCCAACACGTCTTGCCTTGACAAAGCAAGTTTGTTGTCAGGCCTTTCATGATCTACTTTATGTCTGTCAACTTCACACTCTAATACTTTGATCTACCTTCTAAGAGATAGCTTCAGATTTTGCAATATGGTTAAAATTAAGCTTACTTTAGTCTACCTATTTTGTCAAACAAGTAAGATGTCAGATGCTATTGAGCTTTTAAACAAAACTATTCATCTCAACCCACTTGCTTTAGCTAGCTTTTCCTCCTAAGTTCAAGCTTCATCGTTTCCACTCTTGAACCCAACCTCCTACTCAGCTTTGTTGTCTCATTTGAATTGCTCTCAAGCTTGAGAGTTAAGATTGCAAATGGTTGATTTGTCCGAAAATGATTTCCAGCTTTTGTGCAATAACGAAAGTCATTTGGATTACTTTTGCGGTTGATGAAGCATTTTGGCTCGGTTTCCATGATTTTGCATTCAATCAGTTTCGTTTTCACTCTGGGTCCGTTTAGGGATGCGGTGCGGTGGCGGTGAGACACTACTTCACAGTTTTGTCTGTTTGGGTAAACTACGTTTTGACAACTTTTTCAAAAAGTTATCGCTGAAATCTGCACTTTCTCACTGATCTTGGCTGGGTGCAGTTGCAACTTTCTAGCTGTGGTCTGAGTTTTTTTAAAAAAAAGAAAATTGTAGTTGTCTCCGCAGCTTTTTGAACATCGGATTATTTTTCAGTAGCTTCGCAGCTACTTTCTAATAAGTTGCAGCTGCCCCCAAACAGACCCTATCCCAACAATTTGTCTTGTTGAATAGATATAGAGGCCAAAAAACATCAATAAAANGAGCTCCCATTGATTCCTCATCTTTCTGGAGTGTAGTTTGAGCCTCTTTAGTTTCCTGTTCGCTGCAATCTTTACAAGAGATTTCTTCTCTAGAGTTTAATATCTTCTCGAACTCTGTATTTTTTGTTTTTTCTTGCTCTTCGGACAGTACCAACCCATGTCCATCTTGAATAGCTCCTCGTTCAAGCTCATTTTTCACTAACATGTGAGCCTTCTCTTTTGTTTCAAATTCATCAACCTCCTTCTCTGCTGCATCATCACTCCCTTCAATCTTGCGTCTATCTGCATTGTCATAGTACTGATGTTTCAAATGTCCTGTTTCATTCTCATAACTGTTGCGTGGTTTAATTTCTTCATCTACTTCCTCTTTGTCGGTTGTATTAAATGTGCACAACTCATCCGGCTCTTTAATTTTCTTCTCAAAAATGTCTTGGAAAAAAGTTTCATTTTGAACTTTCACTTCTTTATCGCTTTCGTTTACTCCATACTTTACTTGAATGCCATTGAATTTCCTTCTATATTCCACAAAACCAGAGACTCTTTCAGCACACTGCAACTCTTTTTCTTCAGAATATCCATTAGCTACCCAAGGTTTGAAATCAAAATTTAAATTTTGTAATTTCTTTATATTCTCTTCATGCAGACGATAATCCACAACAGAACCAAGTTTTTTAACATTGTCCTCATTGTTGTTATCTGCGTGGGCCTCGCTCTGCATCCGATTTTCATCAGACAAAAAGGAACCATAATACTCTTCAAGTTCACAGGTATGGCCTTTAAGCAGAATTTCATCCATAGTTGAATCTGCTAAATTCTCATTAGCCTTCTCCTTCCAATCCAGGCAAGGACCTTTTAACTTGATATTTCTTTCTAACTTTTCAATGCAGACACTACCTTCCATCGATTTCTGTTTCTCTTCAACTTCAATAGCGTGTTCAGAATCTTTACTATATTTGTCTCTGTCTTCACAATAACAGATGGCTGTTTTTTCTTTTTTTTCATCTACATAAGTGCAGATGTCACTGAATATATTCAAAAATCTATCATTTTTTAGTAGCTCATAATATTCCTTATCCGTCTTCCATTCCTCAGCTATGTCANGCTAATAATAATAAAGGAGAAACGAAGAGAAAGAAAAAGAAACTATTAGATAAGGTTCGTGTCAAAAATGATTAAGGAAATCAGAATAAAAAAAATGAATTTTACATTGAAAACAAATTTTCATTTCTTCAAAAGTTACTTTTATGCATTTCTCAAGCTACCAAATTATAACCTCATAAAAGACCGAATGATAGCACAACCCAAAAAGTAGCAAGCCAAATACTAATCGCAACTACCAAAGTCACAACTACAAATTAGGAGTCACATAATTATAAAAATCACAACCTCGAAAGAGCAGCGACTAAAGGAGTTACGGTGACAAAAGAGGTGCAGGCAAAGGAGATCTATAATCTCACAAGAAGAGCCACANAAAACTAATCGCAACTACTAAAGTCACAACTACAAATTAGGAGTCACATAATTATAAAAATCACAACCTCGAAAGAGCGGCGACTAAAGGAGTTACGGTGACAAAAGAGGTGCAGGCAAAGGAGATCTATAATCTCACAAGAAGAGCCACAACAATACAACAAGGGGTGTCAGTTCAGAAATGATTCACAAGAAGGATCTATTGATAGACCGTAGAAACCGACATGCATAATAAAAATATTTGGAAATAAAATCACTTCAATTCAGCTTAACTTGATAAATCTTGGCTTTAATGAATTGTTTAGTTGATAATCTTTTGATATATCTTTAAAGAACCCCAACAATAGCAAATACTATGGCATCATTATGGGCTATAAAAAATCACAAGCCTGCCTCTTTTGAAAACAGAAAAAAATACTTATATCGAGGTTATGGGTCAAATTTTCAAACGACAAATAAAATTATAGATAAGATACTATCCAGCAGTTTTGCCCTTGTTTTGCAATGAATTTAAAATCTAGAGTTCAAGGTTTCCAAAAACATAAACCGTTATGTTTGATTACCTCTTATGATAACAATGGAATATTTTTGAATATTTTGATTAAGGTCAGTCATTAAGAACTAGTCACTCAGCTTATAGTAGCGGTAGGCTTTGATTTCATTTTATGATGAGCTTTAGATCGGATGGATGGGGGAATGATGATGAACCCGATCAAAATCATATATTTTCGTCATCCCGACTTGTAATTATTGTTAGTCTACTTGATCAAAGGATGAAGTCGACCCAACCAGACAGAAGGATCATTGTCAGCAACTATAGGTTACTTCTCCCAATAGAATCTTGTAGACCTAGGATGAATGTTTGGACAAATTCAAGTCGACCTTAGCTACAGAAGTTTCTTTGCCCATTAAATATAACATATGATTCACAACTTAAGGACACAGGAAATCATTGGAGAACATATGGGCTACAATCATGGCAGTAATATAGTGAAATATTTTTGGCCAGACCACTCAATTAGAGAACTCTGATTGTAGTCATTACTTTTGTGGAGATGACTAGTTAAAGCATGTGGGTAGAGAAGTCGGAGCATGTACTTACTGGTATAAGATTAGTTTAAATGTGATTGTAATAGTAAACTTAATATGACACAAACTCCTTGTGAGCATGGATTAATCTTAAATTTGTCATCCTTGACAAACGAGTATGAACTGTGAATGATAATTTGTTCTCAGCCATTAAATAAAAAAAATCTGAATGGTATTATTTTTTGCATGAAGTTGGCGTTCAACATGACAATCTTAAAAAAAATTTAAACTATTTATAGCGGTGATTTTAATTGAACATTATCATTTGAATAGTAATATAGCATCAGTCCTATCAACTAAAGTCTTTGTAAATAGAAGGATCACACTAGCTAAGTGAAAACTTAATCTTGTCGACTCCAACTTTTCTCAGGAGAATAGGGGTGTTCAAGTGGGACTTCTAACTATGTCCAAGCATGACGGCTCGCATGAGAGTGTGTAACATTCAAAAACTATGAATTTGATTTAAAAAAAAGAAAATTTGGAATATTTTGATTTTTTCATGTTTATAAATGTGGATTATATTTTAGTTTAAACTTATGTTCAACAGCACAACATTCTTGACCAACTATTTGAGCACTCTATATAGTAGTTGGAGCACATGCGGGTTTAAATTTATTAGCATACTCACTTTTCAAAGAACTTCAAGAAATTGTCTCATGATGTGCACATATCTTAAAAAACATCCAAATATGCCATATGAACCCACCTTTGAGGTGTTGCAAGAAGTATAAGGTACTCACATTCTTTTCAAATAAACATCTTTATGTTGAAAGTAGTTTTCATTCTGCACGTGGCTCCTAAAATCATCCCTAATTTTGAAAGTTTGCTTGAATATTCTGACTTTTGAGATGCATTCAAAGTTTTAATTTGAACACCTTTACAATCATCTTTTATTCGCTTGTAGGTTTATATTGTAAATCTGGTGACATACTTGACATTCAAGATTTGTGTTGTGTGTTTCAAATTTTGAGACTTGCTCATATTCACCATTTATTTGATTTTTCAAATTGACCTTATAATCATATTAATTTGCTTTCAAAATAGAGTCTCACTTTATCATTTTTAAAAATGTTGATAATTCTTTAATTTGATTATTTTGAAAGCTAACATGAGATCAAACTCAAGTTAATTAAGCAAGTTGTCAAGTTTCATGTACTAGCATAAAAAAGAACACATAACACTTCTATCGCGTCGGCATGACTCACGGTTCTTCAACCCACCACACCTAAAAAGACATGCATAAAACTACAAGCATCTGCACAAAAACAATCACAAACAAATAGGCTTTTCCTCGTCGAGTGAAGACGACGTGATGAGTATTTATGTCTTCGCAACATGACAAAGTTTCCCCTTTTTTTTTAAATATTTCAACGATCCACATATGCTTCTCCATGATATCTCTCGAATTAATCTCCCTCTTATCCCATTTAGTCATCGAGTCCCTCGGTTCTACTCAGATTCACCAATCTTAGCCAACAAACTTACCATTATTCTATGTTTGAGCTTCTCCTCCCACACTCTATTGATCACGATCTTCAAGACTTTGACTATCTTTTCTAGACCCAACACGTCTTGCCTTGACAAAGCAAGTTAGTTGTCAGGCCTTTCATGATCTACTTTATGTCTATCAACTTCACACTTTAATACTTTGATCTACCTTCTAAGAGATAGCTTCAGATTTTGCAATATCGTTAAAATTAAGCTTACTTTATTCTATCTATTTTGTCAAAAAAGTAAGATGTCAGTTGCTATTGAGCTTTTAAACAAAACTATTCATCTCAACACACTTGCTTTAGCTAGCTTTTCCTCCTAAGTTCAAGCTTCATCATTTCCACTCTTGAACCCAACCTCCTACTCAGCTTTGTTGTCTCATTTGAATTGCTCTCAAGCGTGAGAGTTAAGATTGCAAATGGTTGATTTGTCCGAAAATGATTTCCAGCTTTTGTGCAATAACGAAAGTCATTTGGAGTACTTTTGCGGTTGATGAAGCATTTCGACTCAGTTTCCATGATTCCGCATTCAATCTCTTTCGTTTTCACTCTAGGTCCGTTTAGGGATGCGGTGCGGTGGCGGTGAGGCACTACTCCACAGTTTTGTCTGTTTGAGTAAACTACGTTTTGACAGTTTTTTCAAAAAGCTACCGCTGAAATCTATACTTTCTCATTGGTCCTGGCTAGGTGCGGTTGCAACTTTCTAGCTGTGGTCTGAGTTTTTCAAAAAAAAAAAAAAATTGTAGTTGACCCCGCAGCTTTTTGAATATCGGATTATTTTTCAGTAGCTTCGCAGCTACTTTCTAATAAGTTGCAGCTGCCCCCAAACAGACCCTATCCNACTCGGTTTCCATGATTCTGCATTCAATCACTTTTGTTTTCACTCTGGGTCCGTTTAGGGATGCGGTGCGGTGGTGGTGAGACACTACTTCACAGTTTTGTCTGTTTGGGTAAACTACGTTTTGACAACTTTTTCAAAAAGTTATCGCTGAAATCTGCACTTTCTCACTGGTCTTAGCTGGGTGCAGTTGCAACTTTCTAGCTGTGGTCTGAGTTTTTTAAAAAATAAAAAATAAAATTGTAGTTGTCTCCGCAACTTTTTGAACATCGGATTATTTTTCAGTAGCTTCGCAGCTACTTTCTAATAAGTTGCAGCTGCCCCCAAACAGACCCTATCCCAACAATTTGTCTTGTTGAATAGATATAGAGGCCAAAAAACATCAATAAAAAGTTTAGAAATTAGATAATATAATTTTCAAGAAAATTTGCATATGGCAATTGTAAAGTTGAACTAAGAGAAGTAAGGAGAAACAAGAATTTGAGTCATTAATTAACAGTTCATGGCATCATACAAGTTAAAAATCATATTTCTACAAAAAGTTTCTAAATTCTAATTTTTAAACTCTCTTCCCAATTTGTTAAATTTTATATGGTTGTGTTTTACATGCAATAATTTCTCAATGGTTCCTAAAGAAAAAATATTTTGGATTAATGTATTATGATATTATCACTTTCTGTGATTTCCACAAATCTTTTGTTAACATTTGCAACAAGCTTGAAATTAATACTTAACTAGATGCTCTCAACAAATATTTTCATACAAATTATGTATATGTATGCTGATTATTTTTATGGATAGGTTGTAAATAACTTAAGAAAAGTAAACTATGAGAAACTTAGAAGGAATATTTACAAATTTCTATAACGTATACTACTAATATTTTGTAGACAACACAAATAAGACATACCACCACTTGGAAAAAAGATAATTCAACAATTTTTAGGAGAAAGAAAAAAGGTAATTCAACAATCTAGAGGAGAAAATTTTCTCCTTGAACTGGTGTAAGACCTGGATTTGGTGACCTTTAACCATGCTTTTTTCATGCATATACTTTTTAATTGGGTTTTACATGTGATAATGAAAATTACCAAAAGTTGGTAGTATATGCTTTCTTTTTTGCGGTGTGAGTGTTGATCTTTTTATAATTTTTATAAATTCTTAAATTTTTTGCACAGTTTATATATTAATTTTTAAATTATTGTTTGGAGTGGATTATATAAGTTCTCTAAATTTGCATCAAATGAGCCGATTTTGCATAAGATAAAGTTGGAGAACTACAAATTATGATATTTTATGTGCTCAAATATAAATCCCATCCTATTTCTCAATGGTGAACCCTAGATCACTAAGATCTCTGGTATCAAATAACAACCTAAAAGGGCCACAAACAAAAAGAGAGTTTTGATTTCACAAAAAAAAGTTGCTACAACCCCACAAAAAGCATGAGCTAGCTATAGAACCCTGCAAGAAACAACCATGGAGAAATTTTGAAAAATACAAAAATGCACCATGCATAAAACCACATCACGATCCACCCCTCCCTGCAAAAAATCTTACGAACAAACCTACAACTTTCCTAATTTCGTTATTCGACCTTTCAGAGTAATGCTTCAATTATTATCAAAGAACATTTTCGACAATATGTTATCACTCTTAGAGAAGAATTGTATTCTTACTCGTATGAAAGTTTTCTAAGACAACTAAAGGGCGATCGTTCTAAAGTGAAGGTTATTGATAAGGAAGATATTATAGCCAAATAAAATCTACCATACCTTGTTAATGAGCAATATAACATTTTACCTGTTTTTATTGTTAGGAGCCTAACATCGCAAGTTAAGTAGAGAACAATATTTTAAATTGTTTGTTGTGTAGGTCATTTGGCTTTAACTAATGCTATGTCTACAAAAAAGGCATATAATGTATTCTATAAGAATGTTATTAGGATGAATGAAAATTACTTCCACAGATGTAGAATATAGGCATTGTTAAGTTTACAGCTAGAAGGAAAAAATTGTGGAACCACACTAAGCCAATTCAATTCATTATTTCTTTACTCTTTTTATCCATCTTACCATCCTTTCTAGCTCCCTAGTTGGAACCACGCCCATGAAGCTACAAATAGATTAGACTTTAAGAAGCTGCAAAAAAACATTCACTATAAAATGCTACGATGCACAAAAGAAAAAAAGGGGGGTTGTCCGAGTGTATAGTTGTACAATAATCATTCTACACCCAAGGTGAGTAGTTGTTAAAAAATTGAAGTATATTGGAACTTGTAAAATTGCAATATTAAAGATAAAAAAAAGTGGGCATACATATTGAAGCGTTGACAACAACGCACGTAAGTTCCCATCTTTTCCACTTGACCACCTCCTCACCTCACCATCTAGTGATTCTGCCAACCTCTGAAAGCACAGTTAGATAATAAAAGTTGTAAGTTATTAGGAATTCTGGTATCAAACAAATTTAAAATTAGAAAGATAATATGAATAAATTTTACATCACGNGTAAAATTGCAATATTAAAGATTAAAAAAAGTGGGCATACATATTGAAGCGTTGACAACAATGCACGTAAGTTCCCATCTTTTCCACTTGACCACCTCCTCACCTCACCATCTAGTGATTCTGCCAACCTCTGAAACCACAGATAGAAAATAAAAGTTCTAAGTTATTAGGAATTCTGGTATCAAACAAATTTAAAATTAGAAAGATAATATGAATAAATTTTACATCACGNAAATATAAATCCCATCCTATTTCTCAATGGTGAACCCTAGATCACTAAGATCTCTGGTATCAAATAACAACCTAAAAGGGCCACAAACAAAAAGAGAGTTTTGATTTCACAAAAAAAAGTTGCTACAACCCCACAAAAAGCATGAGCTAGCTATAGAACCCTGCAAGAAACAACCATGGAGAAATTTTGAAAAATACAAAAATGCACCATGCATAAAACCACATCACGATCCACCCCTCCCTGCAAAAAATCTTACGAACAAACCTACAACTTTCCTAATTTCGTTATTCGACCTTTCAGAGTAATGCTTCAATTATTATCAAAGAACATTTTCGACAATATGTTATCACTCTTAGAGAAGAATTGTATTCTTACGCGTATGAAAGTTTTCTAAGACAACTAAAGGGCGATCGTTCTAAAGTGAAGGTTATTGATAAGGAAGATATTATAGCCAAATAAAATCTACCATACCTTGTTAATGAGCAATATAACATTTTACCTGTTTTTATTGTTAGGAGCCTAACATCGCAAGTTAAGTAGAGAACAATATTTTAAATTGTTTGTTGTGTAGGTCATTTGGCTTTAACTAATGCTATGTCTACAAAAAAGGCATATAATGTATTTATAAGAATGTTATTAGGATGAATGAAAATTACTTCCGCAGATGTAGAATATAGGCATTGTTAAGTTAATTTTACAGCTAGAAGGAAAAAATTGTGGAACCACACTAAGCCAATTCAATTCATTATTTCTTTACTCTTTTTATCCATCTTACCATCCTTTCTAGCTCCCTAGTTGGAACCACGCCCATGAAGCTACAAATAGATTAGACTTTAAGAAGCTGCAAAAAAGCATTCACTGTAAAATGCTACCATGCACAAAAGAAAAAAAAGGAGGGTTGTCCGAGTGTATAGTTGTACAATAATCATTCTACACCCAAGGCGAGTAGTTGTTAAAAAATTGAAGTATATTGGAACTTTTAAATTTGCAATATTAAAGAAAAAAAAAGGTGGGCATACATATTGAAGCGTTGACAACAATGCACGTAAGTTCCCATCTTTTCCACTTGACCACCTCCTCACCTCACCATCTAGTGATTCTGCCAACCTCTGAAACCACAGTTAGATAATAAAATTTGTAGTTATTAGGAATTCTAGTATCAAAAAAATTTAAAATTAGAAAGATAATATGAATAAATTTTACATCACGTTCCGCCCGTTCTGCCTGTTCTCTTTGAGCAACAATATCACGCATGTTCCTTTCAGCAAATGCTTTTGCCTGTAAATTAAGTATAAAAACAAAAGTGATGCAACATCGAATTTAGTAAAGAAAAAACAAAATATACGAATAAAATGAAAAGGAGATATTCAAATTTGAGCTTACAGCACGCTCAACTGTCTGTTGTTGCCTCTCTTGTCTTTCTTTAAACTTCAGCTTTGATTCGGCTCCACCTAGTTCAGAACTTGTTGACATAATTCACATAAAAAAGCAAGACTAGAAAACTAGAAAGAGGGAGAGTAAATTATTTGTTTTAAATCAACCCAATACCAAACAACACGAATGATCAAAGTTTATTCTGAAAACAAACCAATAGACAAGATTGTACCAATGCACCTGATGAACAAATCAAACCTGACTCGTTTAATACTCGATTATGTTTGTTTAAATTTGTAAATAAACAAATTTGAATATTTTTTAAAAACTCGAAGCTTAAATAAACCAAATTTGAACATACTACAACTTGTTTATTACTGTTCATGAACAAACTCGTTTATTGTTCAATAACTAACTTTTTAAATGCTTTATACTTATAAGATATATTATTTAAAAAAAATTTGACTAACTAAAACTTATTTAATAATAATATATTATAATTTAATATCAATATACACATAAATTTTACGTAATTCTTTCGTTTCAATGATTGCAAAAAAGTTTAATCACAATTTCTAAATTATTTTATTTACTTGGTATAAACTAATTTGATGTTAATTTAAAATCTATTCAATTATTTTTTATTTAGATTCGTAAAATTCCTCATTAATAATTTATAAAAAAAAATCAAGTATTCATTCAAATTATTAACTTATTCACTAGTTTTATATGAAAAATCAAGTATAGATCAAATTTTTTATATTATATGAAAAATTAAGTACTCATTCAAATTTTTAGATTTTCAATTAATATAAACAAATCAAGTATAAATCAAGTACAAACATTAAAAATTTTACGTTGACCAAGTATGAACATATACGTGAAAGCTCATCTCAATCTTAAATTGAAAATGAACATATTATGATTTGACCAAGCCAAGTTCAAACCATAACATACTCGACTCGACTGTGCTCGATTGCTGCCTTAGTATAAGTTAAACTTTGCCAACAAGTAATATATAAAAACAAAAAATTACCATTACTGTGAGAATCGGAATATATGTGATCATTTGCAGAACTTGCAGCACTTTGAGATTGTGCATTCCGTTGAATTTTCTGCACAACCATCCAATCATAAGATTCATTCAAAAAAGTAAAATCCAATTGCAAATGTTCCTAATTTTCTACTTACAGCAAAACTGGGTTTGTGCTTTGCTTCAGAATCTTCCTTCATATGAGTAGCCTTAAAATGCTCTGTTTTGTTATCTTTTCTCAACATATCCTTATTAGAGGCACTAACTTGGGCTGTACGCTGTCTTGCATCTGCTGCAGCTTTCTCAGCTAAGGCTTTCTCAATGGCACGCTTACGAGCCTCTTCTGTCGCTCGCTCAACTGCGACACGTTCAGCTCTCAATCTTGCCTCCCTAGAAGCCTTCTCAGCTTCAGCAGCTTTTTCTGCTTTTTGTTGGGCTTCTGCAAGTGCTCTTTGTCTTGCTTCAGCCGTTGCTCTTTCTACTGCAATTCTTTCTGCCCTTACACGGGCTTCAGCAAGTACCTGTTGATGAGTTTCATAGTTTACTCTTTCTGCAGCAATCCTTTCTCTTTCTCTTTCTTTTTCTCTATCCAGGGCTTTGTCTTCTAGGTGTGCTTCTAGCTCTCGTCTCTTTTCCTTTACTACATTCATCTTACTTTTATTTTCCTCAACATCGATGCATAAGGAATGTTTATGATTCACGGCCTTCTCAACATGAGAAAATTCTGTTGCATCTGGTAGCAAGATGCCTTCCTTTCCTGACAAAAAGACCTTTCTGGTATCTGATTCATCAATCTCACCCAACTGGTGAGCCTCATCAGCTGAATTTGCACTGATCTGAGTTTCCAAAAGCATGGGAACTTCTGTTATGTTCTCACTCACTCTTTGACCACTAACACCCTCAGCTGATGCAAGGAATTCAGACTTGTTCACGTCATTATTCATGACAGCTCCCATTGATTCCTCATCTTTCTGGAGTGTAGTTTGAGCCTCTTTAGTTTCCTCTTCGCTGCAATCTTTACAACAGATTTCTTCTTTAGAGTTTAATATCTTCTCGAACTCTGTATTTTTTGTTTTTTCTTGCTCTTCAGGTATTACCAACCCAAGTTCATCTTGAATAGCTCCTCGTTCAAGCTCATTTTTCACTAACATGTGAGCCTTCTCTTTTGTTTGAAATTCATCAACCTCCTTCTCGGCTGCATTATCACTCCCTTCAATCTTGCGTCTATCTGCATTGTCATAGTACTGATGTTTCATATGTCCTGTTTCATTCTCACAACTGTTGCATGGTTTAATTTCTTCATCTACTTCCTCTTTGTCGGTTGTATTAAATGTGCACAACTCATCCGGCTCTTTAATTTTCTTCTCAAAAATGTCTTGGAAAAAAGTTTCGTTTACTCCATACTTTACTTGAATGCCATTGAATTTCCTTCTATATTCCACAAAACCAGAGACTCTTTCAGCACACTGCAACTCTTTTTCTTCAGAATATCCATTAGCTACCCAAGGTTTGAAATCAAAATTAAAATTTTGTAATTTCTTTATATTCTCTTCATGCAGACGATAATCCACAACAGAACCAAGTTCTTTAACATTGTCCTCATTGTTGTTATCTTCGTGGGCCTCGCTCCGCATCCCATTTTCATCAGACAAAAAGGAACCATAATACTCTTCAAGTTCACAGGTATGGCCTTTAAGCAGAATTTCATCCATAGTTGAATCTGCTAAATTCTCATTAGCCTTCTCCTTCCAATCCAGGCAAGGACCTTTTAACTTGATATTTCTTTCTAACTTTTCAATGCAGACACTACCTTCCATCGATTTCTGTTTCTCTTCAACTTCAATAGCGTGTTCAGAATCTTTACTATATTTGTCTGTGTCTTCACAAGAACAGATGGCTGTCTTTTCTTTTTTTTCATCTACATGAGAGCAGATGTCACTGAATAAATTCAAAAATCTATCATTTTTTAGTAGTTCATAATATTCCTTATCCGTCTTCCATTCCTCAGCTATGTCAACTATTTTAAAGGTCACTTCAGATGATTCAGATCCTTTCTCTTTTCTCACTTTTTGTTGGTCCCTTTTGTATGGAGAAAGTTGCATTTTTCTGTCCTCGATACTCAAAGGTACTTTCCCTGTAGTCCCAATTTCTCCCCGTTCCACAAATGATTTAGATGCATTCTCTTTACTCACCTGCTTCTGTTCATTTCTGTATGAAGAAGGTAGCATCTTTCTATCCTCATCATTCAAAATTATTTTCACTCCAGTCCTGATTTCTTCCCTTTCTACAAAAGTACATTCACTAATCATATTAGTCTCCTTTAGCAAATTACTTGCATCTATCACATTACTACAATCTTTCAC
>JXCR01023092.1:260791-275246 GCA_002079205.1 Phalaenopsis hybrid cultivar
ATATATATATATATATATATATATCTATCAAAATTTAGGTGTTAGGATGGTATTGATGTAAATTTCTTTTTTTTTAAGGGGAGGCTAAATTTATTACAAGAAGTTTGATAAATTTATATTTAATGGTGTAATTGCATGTGTACAAAGTTTTTTTTATTGGTTTAAAAAATATATAAAAATATTAAAGAATTATTCATGACAATGCAAATTTCTTTTTTCCTTTGTATTAAAAATAAAGTCTATAATAATAGATTAAAATATGCTATTCAGCTTGTAAAACTAATTTGAATTATATGCTCATACGTAAATTAAATAAATTTGAAGGGATTGTTTGCTTTGCTAAAAAAGTAATGAAGTGTAAAATGAAAGCAATATTGCAATAAAACTGTAATGCATTATATTTAAAATGTTTTTGAGTTGTTTTGTTCGATATAAAATGAACGAAAAACTTTATTTTTTATTGTTTATTTTGAAGTAAAATTAAAAATAATATATTTCAATGTATTTAAAAAGTAATGTGTTGGTTGACAGTGAAAGTAGCCGACAGTGGCGGGCAGCAATGGCGGCAGTTTGCGATAGGTGTGGTGGACATCAATTGTTAGCACACCAATAGGAGTGCTATAAACTAAAGATGAACAATAGATTATTTTAAATTTTGAAATAAAATAATCAGATTGTAAGAAAAATCAAAACACAAATAAAAGTTGTTAGTTGTTGGATGCCACCTTCCATCTCATATTCTTCAATATGCATGGTACTTTCCTTCTTCAAGTTTTTCCACCATATAAAGTGCTCTAAAGAAGGCAATAAATAGTAGTAAAAAATCCTTAAATTGTTGGGTTGTTGGCACTATTTATATTGTATTCCAAATATAATTGCAAGTTAATTTTTTTGACTTGAAAACCTTTAGCAAGACTTTGGAATTCACGAGAGTGCATAATATTGAAAGAACAAAACAATTTAATAAATTAAAATATAATTTACACTGTACAATTAATTTCAGGAGGATTTACATTCAACATGTCACTCAATATTGTGTATTTACATATATAACACGTAAACTTTAATTTTTACATATATGTCATATTAACTATGTATATGCATGAAAAGAAGCATTCATTTTTTAAAACTTAAAATTGATATGTCATCAAATAATTTATAATTTGGCACGTATCTCGAGGCATTTTTGAGCTAGAAATGTTCGGATTAAAATAAAAACTCGTTCATAACTTTATTTTCATCAGATTTACATTCAACCTGACTCGCTCAGAGAGAATAATGCAGTGATACTAAAATTGATTCAATTTGAGATGAATCAAACATGGATCAAACTATTAAACCACTTTTAGAAGTTTTGGGTGGCCAATTAAATTGTCAAATTAACTCAAAATTGATTTGCTTGTATTTAAATTGAGCATCTTGATGAGAGGAATCCAATAATTTCAATATAACGCGATTAAAAAGTTATTAATGTCATCAAATCATAAGAAGACATATGATGATCAAGAGAAATCAACTTGGGTCGTTCGATCGGATGATTACAATAGTTATTCGCCAAAAAATCAAATGTCACTTCCCCTAAAACAAATAAATAGATACCCTCTCTTCGCTTGAGTAGGCGAGGGAGGGAGGACGGAGAAGGAGCTCATTTATATTATTGTTCTAAACTGAGCCTCGACGATGACTCCAAGCCTTCGTAGTCGTCAACCATCACTCAACGACCGTCATCGACTACCTTCGGCACCCTTTGCTCAACATCGTTGTTGGACTTTGTGCAATAATGAAGTACCATTCAGAGTAACAAAATATCATTCAGAGTAATGACATACATTACGGAGCAAAGAAGTATCATACAAAGTAAAAATGCACATTGCAGAGTAATGAAGTACTCTATTAAGTGATGAAGTCTTGTACATATGAGTAACACTGTGTTTTGTTAAATATTACTCATATACCATAAAGGGACAGATGCTGGAGCGAAGCGGAGCAGATTGGAAGATTTTGTCTGAATCATGAGAGTTTTCTTATGTAGGTTGGGGGTGCAGTACATGAGTAATTTAATAATTACATATTATACTCAATGTTTCTTTTCTGCTCTTTCTAGCGTTATAAATAGACTTGTTTATAAGTCTAAGTTATTTTATTCTGTATCATGTAGTTTTTTTCTGTATTAGTTGAAAAGCCGCCGCTCTGCTCCCGAGGATGTAGGCATCTTTGTCGAACCTCGTTAAATCTCTTTGTGTTCTTCTGAATTTGTGTTGATTCAAATTTTTCTTCGCCTTAATTTCTCAACAAGTGGTATCAGAGACAGGTTATAGGACATGGAAGAAAATTTTCGGCAGCGCAGGAACGAAGAAGTTTAGGGCAGAGAAGTTCTACTAGGGTTGTTAGTGTTTCAACGGTTTAGCACAGAAACAACAGTGGAATCGACCCGGCGCAGCTTTTTCCGACAGTTTGCAAGGAAGGTTGTGTGGTTTGGCGAAGCTTATCAGCGGGAGGAGTAGTTTCACAGCTAGGTGTTTTACGAAGGAACAGGCGGTTCGGGACTGCAGAATTTCCTTTGCTGAATGAAGCAGAAGATTGGTTTCCTCAGGGTTAAGACTGGTTCCCTTTCTAGATTGCAGAAATCCTGCTGTTTGATTTGTGGCAGGAGATTATTCGCGAGAAGCAGCACCGTTGGTGAGAAGTGCACGACATAGGAGTTCTGCAAAGGTTTTCGGTCGCTGCAGCTCGAACCAGGAGGAATCGACAAATTCATCGTCCACGTAGGAAAGGATCGCGGCTCTGGGAACTTACGACGACGAGGGCGATCGGAAGAGGAAGGCTTACGCGAAAGGAAGGTTCGCAGAGGGAATTTTCTTGAACAGAGCCGGAGGAGGAATGGAATCTAGGATTGCGAATTTTCTGAGAGTTCCTGAATCTTGTGCTGGATAAGGAAAATCGTAAGGCAGTCGCGACAGGCAAGGAAGGTAGCTTGGAAGAATTTGGAATGAAAGTTTCTTCTTGGCGTGCGGAGATCGAGAATCATTCCATTGCTAGAGGCGATTTCAAAAAGCAAGCCGATTTTTGTATTTTCATTGCCTGTGGAGAAATATCAGGCGGAGACTGCATTGGCGGGTTTCTATCAGATTGAAGGAATCTTATATTTTCACTAGGAGAATATTCCCGAAATTGCTTTGCTTAAGGCAGCTAAGGACAAATGTGTTTCTGAAAGAAAGAAAGAAAAAAAAATCCAGGAAATAGGAGAAAGATCTCGGAGGAATTTGCAGAAAAAGTTCGTCTCATGATTAATTTTAAATGACATTATCTGGTGCAAAATTCGAGGTGGTGAAGTTCGATGGAACTGGTAACTTTGGATTGTGGCAAACAAGGGTAAAATATATGTTGGCGTAATAGGGAACCTTAAAGGCCTTGCGGGTAACGAAACCAGATGCCATGGAAGATGAATATTGGGAAGAATTGCAACAATGAGCGACAACAACTATACGCTTATGTTTGACAGAAAATGTTATGTATCACGTAATGAATCTGAAATCTCTAAGGGAAGTATGGAAGAAATTGGAAACTCAGTTTATGGATAAATCTCTGACGAATAAATTTTTATATGAAGCAAAAGTTGTATGGGCTGAAGATGCAAGAAAATTTTGATCTAGTGCAGCATGTTAATGGTTTTAATCAAATAATCACAGATTTATCACGACTTAATGTGACTATTGAGGATGAAAACTGAGTGATGATTTTGTTGTGTTCACAGACTTCTTCCTATGAACACCTGGTGACTACTCTTACATATGAGAAAAAAACTATCAAAGTTGATGAGATCATTGCAGCATTGTTGGCTCACAACCAGCAGAAGCAGAATGTAGGGGAAAGCTCTCATGGTGACAATTTATATGTGAAGGGTAATCAGGATCTCGGAAGGAATAAAGTGAATGAGGGTTCTAGAAGACGAAATTTCAGATCCAAGTTCAAAGGCCAAAAGACAATTTATCGCCACAATTGCAAGGAGTCAGGTCATGTGAAGAGGGATTGCCCAAAGCTCAAGAAGCAGACTGGGAGAAAGGTGATGAATCATCAAAGTCTATAAATGTGGTGCAGAGTGACAATTCAGATTGCAGTGATGGCGATATGATTTTAGTTTCATCAACTCAGTTCACGGATGCATGAATTCTTGATTTCAGATGCTCTTATCACATAACACTTAACATGGAGTGGTTTACTTCATACAGGTCAACTTATTCTGACTCAATTTATCTAGGTGATGATAAATGATGTAATATTGTTGGTATTGGAAAAGACATAATTAAGATGTATGATGACATAGTTAGAACATTATATGATGTCATACATAATCCTGATCTGAAGAAGAATTTAATTTCCTTAGGCACTTTACATAGAAATGGTTTCATTCATAAGGCAAATGAGGATAGAGAAACCATCAAAAGTGTTAAGGGTGCACTGACTGTGATGAAAGGAAAGTTAACTGCAGGTAATATCTACAAACAGTTAGGGAGTACAGTAGTAGGTGGAGTTCATTTTGTGGATTCAGATGATGATAATACAAAGCTATGACATATGGAGTCATCTCAGTGAACGTGAGATGGCAGAATTGTATAGAAGAAATTTTTTGCATGGTGTTAAAAGCTGCAAGCTCGATTTATGTAAGTTTTGTGCTCTTGGAAAACATACTATAGTCAGTTTTATGAATGAAAAACATAAAATTGAAGGGATTCTTGATAATGTGCATTCTGATGTATGGAGCCCTACCAGGGAATCCTCATTTGGAGGATCTCAGTATTTTATTATTTTTATTGATGATTTCTCCAAGAAAGTTTGGGTGTATTTCTTGAAGCAGAAATCTGAAATCTTCTCTAAATTCAAGCTGTGGAAAGCTGAGGTGGAGAACCAAACTTGCAGAAAGATCAAGTATTTGAGGTCTGATAATGACACAGAGTACACAAACTCGCAGTTTCAGAAGTTCTGTGAGGAGCATGAGATTCAGAGACATTTTTTAGTACGCAAGACACCACAACAGAATGGTGTGGCAGAAAGAATGAACATGTCTTTAACTGAAAGAGCGTGATGCTTGAAACTGAATGCAGGGCTTCCTAAGAGTTTCTGAGTAGAGACTGTGAATATGACATGTTATCTCATCAATAGATCACCTCGGGCATCGTTGGGTGGCAATGTCGCAGAAGAGGTATGGACAGGTAATTCAATTAATTTCGATCATTTACAAATTTTTTGTAGTTTTGCTTATGTGCATGTAACTGGAGATGAAAGATAAAAACTTGATACAAAATCCAAGAAGTGCATCTTTATGGGCTAAAAGAAACGTGTCAAAGGATACAAGTTTTGGGATCCAATTGCAAAAAAGATAATGATCAGCAGAGATGCAATTTTCTTATGAACAGTCCATGTTGCAACAAAATCAAGATAAGGTGTCAGGGAACAGTTCCAGTTTAGATGCAGTGTAGATGAATTTAGAACAACATCCAAAAACAACTGAGAGAGATGAAGGTTCAAATCCAAATACCTGGTGATTCTATTCAAGATGATATGTAGAATTATAATCTAGCCAGAGACAGACAGAGACACACCAATATAAGGCCTCCTATCATATTGAGTTATGAAGACTTGGTCTCTTGTGCACCTCTCATCAACAGCGATGATACATTCACTTTTCAAGGAGCTATCACTAGTCAGGAGAAAGAGAAATGGATGGGTGCAATGGTTGAAGAGATGGAGTCTTTGTAAAAAAATTGCACATGGGAGCTAGTTCTGCTTCCCCAGAGAAAGAAGGATATGGGGTGCAAGTGGGCACACAAAAAGAAACCAGCAATATCAGAAAAAGAAGGGGAAAAAATTCAAGGATCGACTGGTAGCAAAGGATTTTCACAGCAGAAGGGGATAGATTTTGATGAAATATGTTCTCCTATAGTCAGAAATACTTCAATCAGGGCAGTGCTTGCATTAGTAACCATTTGTGATTTGCATTTAGAGTAGATGAATGCTAAAATTATCTTATTACATAGTGATATGGAGAAGCAGATTTACATGGAGTAAACATAATGGTTCACTCAACCTAGACAGGAGCATCTGATTTGCAGATTAAAAAAAAATATTGTATGGGTTGAAACAGTTTCCAAGCCAATGGTACAAGCGGTTTAACTCCTACATGATTCAGATTGGCTACAAAAGATGTGAGTAAGATTGTTGTGTTTATGTGAAGAGCTTTGATGATCGTTCTATTATTTTTCTATTATTGTATGTTGATGATATACTGATTACTGCAAAGAATATAGATGATGTTCGTGGTTTAAAAGCTTTATTGAGCCAAGAATTTGACATTAAAGACTTGGGTCCTACGGAGAAGATTCTTGGAATGGAGATTCATCGAGACAGATGCTCAAGATGATTATGTTTATCTCAACGAGGCTATGTTGAGAAAGTGTTGGACATGTTTGAGATAAACAAAGCAAAGCCTGTAAGCACTCATTTGACAAATCATTTGAAGCTTTTTTCAAAACAATGTCCTAAGACAGAAACATAAATCAAAGACATGGCAAAGGTTCCATATGCCGGTACAGTTTGCTGCTTGATGTATGCAATGGTATGTACTCGTCAAGATTTGACTCATATTGTTAGTCAAGTCTGCAAATACATGGCTAAATCTGGAAAACGACATTAGGAAGCAGTTAAGTGGATTTTTGGGTATTTGAAAGGTATTGTAGGACATGGAATTATTTTTGACAGTCAGCAGGATGATCATTCAGTTATGGGGTAAGTTGATTCAGACTATGCAGGTGATTTGGATGACAGAAAGTCTACAACTGAGTGTGTGTTTTCCCTTGGTGGAGGGCCTATATGTTGGAAATCAACAATTCAATCTATTGTGACATTATCTACAACTGAAGTTGAGTAAATGACAGTAGCTGAAGTTGCAAAAGAAGTCTTATCGTTTGGTGGACTAGTAAAGGAACTGGGCGTTGAGCAAGGTGGAGTTCAGTTGCATTGTGACAGTCAGAGTGCTATTTATCTGGCTAAGAACCAGGTGTACCATACGAGAACCAAGCACATTGATGTCAGGTATCACAAGATCATAGAATTAATTGCTTCTGGTGAGATATTGTTGCAAAAGGTTTGTATTGATGAGAATGCAACTGATATTTTGACCAAGCCAGTTACTATCAACAAGTTCTTGCATTGCTTGGACTTATTGAATGTTTGTAGTTGCTAGAGAAGCATGGTGGCCCAACCCACTTCTGGTATGTAAGAACTTCATGACGTATTTCTTCTAAGGGGCTGGATATTCGCCAAGGCGAAGATTTGTTAGATATGGATCATATACCATAAAGGGACAGATGGTAGAGCGGAGCAGAAGATTTTGTCTAAATCAGGGAAGTTTCCTTATGTGGGTTGGAGGTGCAGTATACGAGGTAATTTAGTAATTATATATTGTACTCAAGGTTTTTTTTTGTTCTTTCTAGGGTTATAAATATGTCTGTTTGTAATCATATGTTATTTTATTTTATATCTTGTACTCTTTTTCTGGATTAATGGAAAAGTCGTCGCTCTGCTCCCGAGAAAATAAACATCTTTGCCGAACCTCGTTAAATCTCATTGTGTTCTTCTTGATTTGCGTCGATTCCTGTTTTTCTTTGCCCTAATTTCTCAATAATATTGTTGTTCTGAACTGAGACTCGGCGATGACTCCCAGCCTTTGTAGTCGTCAATCATTACTTAACGACCGTCATCGACTACCTTCGGCACCCCCTGCTCAACGTCGTTGTTGTATTTTGTGCAATAATGAAGTACCATTCGGAGTAACAAAATATCATTCAGAGTAACGACATACATTATGGAGCAACGAAGTATCATACAAAGTAATAATGCACATTGCAGAGTAATGAAGTACTATATTAAGTGATGAAGTCTTGTACATATAAGCAACACTGTGTTTTGAATGCTATAAAACGACATACTCCGAACACGATGTATTAATGACTAGATGATAATTTTTAGCAGCAACTACCTTCGCCCGTTATACAACAAACATTTCTCGATACGAACATTATAATTGATGAAATTATACGACCCTTTCTCGGCAGTGAGACGAGTATATTTTTTTTAATTACAAATGTATTGTAGATAATTTCAACTGGCTATGTCACGTGATTTTTTCATCCTGAGTACTTTTTAATGTAAAAATTTATGATATCTCATTCAATTTCTTTTTATTATCTGTGTGTGTTTTATTTCATTCAATATTGAAATGTTAAATTATTGATTTATATTATACACACAATAAAAATAATATTATTTTAATGTAATATGAAAGCTTGGTTGCTATAAACAACACGATATATAATTGGGCAGTATGTATATAAATGCCTCTTAATTTAAAATATATTTTATTAGCCATAATCGCATTTTATGATTATAATGTTAAATTTAAATAAAAAGGGTAGAATCAGCTGTCGTTATACGCCTCAATCCTCGCACTTTATTTTATTTAATAATCTCATGAATAAATTCATTGGGGCCCACAATCTCCACTGCTGAGTGTTTTTCTGTGCTTTTTATAGCTGTGGACGTATGAATGGCTGCCGCAAAACTTTCATTTTGAGCCGAAAAATATTTGCTTTGATCGGCTGGACGCAAATGGTGTATCGGTTGGTATATTATATGACAATTAATGACGGATTAATCGTCAGTGAATATATATGTATAAATATTTTATTTTAGGTGGATGTATTGCTCAGGGTTTGATGATATAATTGAGGATGCAGAATTTAAATATTAATTTTAAAAAATTATAAAATTTATTTTTTGTGAACGATTTATTTTCTAAAATCGAGTATTATGTTTTATTTTGTTATAGGAAGTAAATAAATATGCGGACAGTTGAACGAGTTAAATAAATCTTTCATAGAAGTTATATATATATATATATATATATATATATATATATATATATATATATATATATATATATATATANGTGCAAGAAACACCATCACACACTTATGTAATTAAAAAGTGTGAGGCACGTTGATATTTTATGTGAAAAACTCTAAAAAAAGAAAAAAATATATTGGGTAAAGTCCAGTTGTAATAATGCACTGAAAACAGTGAGCACATATATTCACTTTTCCATACTTAGATATGAAGTTACAAAATTGATCAATGTACACTATTCTCCTGAATTAGTGTCACAGCACCGTAATTGAAATGTATTTTCATACCGTCTTTGAGATACATCATTATATAGTATGTGGGTGAGTTGTTTTGCAGAAAGTCTTTCACTCTACAATGTACATCAAAATTCCATAATGCACGTTATGATTCCACAAAGTGTTTCATTGCAACGAGTCAAGGCAGCTGATAGTAGTCTACAGTGGCTACAATGTTGGACTTCAGGTCCTCTTCCAAGCTTCAGTCATCTTTTAGTTAGATATCTCCCCTTTTCAAGAGGAGGGTGTGACTCTATTTATATAGTTTGGGTTGCAAATAAGGAAGGAATTAAGATCATTTTGATCAGATGGTCCCGAGATATTCCCTCGATCAAACGACATTCGATGAATATTTGAAAACCTTAATGATGTCAATGTTTAGCAATATTAGACTCGTTGGATTCGTCTCGCCGAGATGCTCGATTCGACTATAAACATATCATATTTGAGATTCATTTGGTTTTCTAATTATGCAATGAAAGCTTACAAAATTATTTTAATGTTTTGATCTTATCTTTGATTGGATTGGACCAATTTTGATACTATTGTGCTTCTCGTTGAGTCAGTCAGTTTGACAATAAGTTTGCTAAAATCAAAGTTTTATATGATTTGTTATCAAATTTGGAAAATTTCTTATTGAGAATTTACATCTTGATTTGTGCCATGCATAGAGAATTGTGCTAGATGATGAAAATTTGTTGTAACCGTTGTTCACCTCACTTTGTGAGGACATCTTTTCTTTATATAGAAGCCTAGGAACTAGCCTTAAGGTTTCCCAATGACCTTCTTAGATGCCTAGATATGAAAGGTACCCACATAAAACTTCAAACCAATTCTACCTTCACTTAGGGTTTCAATAGTTAAGCCCAAATCAAAAACCTTTGTTGAGATGATTGTGGCTTGAACCAGTAGAAGCCCAAGTTAATTTCTATAGGTGAATTGTGGTTTGAACCAATAGAAGCCCAAGTTAAATTCCTATAGGTCAAAATTGACTTAAGCTACTCTTGGAGCCTAGTTTCTTAAAGATCTCTCTAATAATCAATTGGCTGCCCCATTAATTCTCTTAAAATACAAGGCCATCAAGCACGAGGCTAGTCTTAGGCCAAGGGAAAATTTTATATCTGACCACATTACCCTAAAAACCCTAANCTGGAGCCTAGTTTCTTAAAGATCTCACTAATAATCAATTGACTGCCCCATTAATTCTCTTCAAACACAAGTCCATCAAGCACGAGGCTAGTCTTAGGCCAAGGGAAAATTTTATATCTGACCACATTACCCTAAAAACCCTAAAAATCCCATTACTTTGAAATTCAAATCAAAGGGAGGGGTAGGTCACCAAAATCAAACTTTGGTCTCACCTAATTTTTCCCAACACCAACTAACCCTAAAATTAACATAAGCCTTGGACACTTCAACTTAACCCAAAAACTCAAAATCACCAAAATTCACCAAAAACCTATTGGGCCCAAGTTTACTTGAATCAAATAATCAAACCAATTGATAAACAACTAAATCTATCAAAAATGAAATCAAAATCAACTTAAAGTGTTAACACCATAGCCAATTAAAAAACAAAATTAAATTAAGGAGGTAGCCTTCATAATTAACATAATTATTCAATTAGGTTAATTATGAAGGTCTACCACGCCTAATCTTTTTCAGGCTAACCTAATTGCCCAAGGGTAGGAATAATCACAAAAGCCCAAACTCAGTCTTAGGCTCAGTACAAATATTAAAATTCGATAATAACTTCTTGCCTCCATAACCGCTGAACATCGTTGATCACCACTCGTCGGCTGCTGTCGACTACTTTTGACCGCCCCTTGTTTGACACCATTAGTAAACCTTTGCGGAGTAATTGTGTGTAAGCATTTCACGAAGCAACCGTATGTAAGCTTCTTATGAAGCAATGATGCGTAAGCATCTTATGGAGCAACGACATAATTTGTGGAGTAATGAAACACCATCCAAAGTAACGCAGTGTCCTAAACACCCTGTAATGACATATCCCAAACACACCATACCACACATCACCACTAACAACTCTTAGTGGCAAGTGCTACTGACCGTTGTATAATGAACCTTTATGCTTGCGAACTTTGTACTTAGAGAAACCTTGTATCCCTTTCCCAGTTATGGGATAAGGGTTCATATTTGTGCTGACAAAATTATATTGAATCATTTTAAATGGGTAGGGTTCCATAGTTGTTTTCCCTTTATGGGTTTTTCCACAAAAAAAAAAAAAAATATTGGTGTCTCTTCATGTTATTTTTATCTTCTGTGTGTATGCGCTGGATTTCATTCGACCCTTAGACATTAATCTATTACTCTACCATCACAAATTTTCATGCACACAACAAACATTNATCTATAAAAAATGAAATCAAAATCAACTTAAAGTGTTAACACCATAACCAATTAAAAAACACAATTAAATTAAGGAGGTAGCCTTCATAATTAACATAATTATTCAATTAGGTTAATTATGAAGGCCTACCACGCCTAATCTTTTTCAGGCTAACCTAATTGCCCAAGGCTAGGTATAATCACAAAAGCCCAAACTCAGTCTTAGGCTCAGTACAAATATTAAAATCAGATAATAACTTCTTGCCTCCATAACCGCTGAACATCGTTGATCACCACTCGTCGGCTGCTGTCGACTACTTTCGACCGCCCCTTGTTTGACACCATTAGTAAACCTTTTGCGGAGTAACTGTGTGTAAGCATTTTACGAAGCAACAGTGTGTAAGCTTCTTATGAAGCAATGATGCATAAGCATCTTATGGAGCAACGACATAATTTGTGGAGCAATGAAACACCATCCAAAGTAACACAGTGTCCTAAACACCCTCTAATGACATATCCCAAACACACCATACCACACATCACCACTAACAACTCTTAGTGGCAAGTGTTACTGACCGTTGTATAATGAACCTTTATGCTTGCGAACTTTGTACTTAGAGAAACATTGTATCCCTTTCCCAGTTATGGGATAAGGGTTTATATCTGTGCTGACAAAATTATATTGAATCATTTTAAATGGGTAGGGTTCCATAGCTTTTCTCCCTTTATGGGTTTTTCCACAAAAAAAAAATTCTTGGTGTCTCTTCATGTTATTTTTATCTTCTGTGTGTATGCGCCGGATTTCATTCGACCCTTAGACATTAATCTATTACTCTACCATCACAAATTTTCATGCACACAACAAACATTAAAACTAAAAAAAAAAATTATAAGGCTCTACCAATTTGAATTGATCCCATAAGTAAATAAGATCATAAAATTAAGCTATTCTCCTCAACTAGAGATGACAAGATTACTAAGTGAAGAATTGTAATGTGGTCTCATACATTTGTAATTGACATCATTGAAGTATCAATAAAAGGTGTTGATGGCAATAAAAAATGGCAATTAGAGAAAATTTATTGAATATCAAATATTGGGTGATGGAGATCAAGAGATCGTAATTGCTCAATGTCATTCAAAAGATATCACTGGGAGAGGAGAGAGACAATAATCAAATCATAATGGTTGGTTGAAAATAATCAGACTTCAATGATCGGATGACAACAGCCGATCATTAACAATTAAACAAAGACAACCATATAATAATCTCTAGATAATGGTGTATGAGCCAGTGATTCTGGATTATAATCAATGTTGAATGTTGGGTGTAGCTCTATAAAAAATATTTTTATAATATGTTTTTTTTTTCAAATGTAAGTCAATATCACTTTTATGTAGTAATTAATGGTCTATTTATGTCTCATATTTATTCCATTGATTATAAATCATTATGTTGGTATCTAAATTCCTTTAAAAATATTAAAATTTAGTGTTATTTAACTTTTGATCTCTCACCTATAAGCTTAATTTGCTTATAATCATGTAATTTCATAATATTGTCTAGTTGCATGATAATGTCATTGTTTTTAACTGTGTTTTTGATGGTTTATTTGTGCTCGTTTGAATTTGAGTCGAATTAGTATTGATGTTGTGGTGCTCGTTTGAACATTTATTTGATTAAAAATCTTGAAATTGGATTTAAATTAATTTAAAGAGCTTTTAATTCAAAATTTACATTGTAATTCATGCTCTCAAGTGTTTTTTTTTAATTTGTCAGCGAACTTAAATAAATGAAAATGTGTATGTCCAAATTTCATTTATATAAACTTCAACTAAAAAATAAAAATAAATTTATTTAATTTATTGATTATAATTAATTTGAATGTGTATTACTTTACTTTAATACTAAAAAACTTGTATTAAAGTGTATTACTTTACTTTAATACAAATAAATGTTCAAACTAGCATCACAACATCAATACTAAGTCGACTCAAATATATATTTATTTATATAATAAGACTCCAGATATTTATAATTAATTAAAAGTATTAATTAAAAAAATAGAATGAAAATTATTAAATTAGATTTAAAGGATGCTTTCATATAAATAAAAAATTTTAAATCTTGCCCCAACCCTTAACATCTTTTGGCTACGTGACTAAGGTTGTCAAAACGACACTTTGTTCATGAACAACTCGTGTTTGACTCGATAAACAAACGAGTGGAACACGAACACACTTATTGTGATTGGAATATAAACGAGCCGAACACGAGCTGAACCTAGGCTCGCTCTTGTTTGACTTGTTTACACCGCTATACGTGATAACCAAAACATTGCTATTTACAAGATCTGACACCCATGTAATACTTTTGAAATGTAGATTCGATGTCTTTATGCATGCCACGAACAAATCATTCAATGAAAAATATGGGTTGTGGTTTATCATGAATTTTGATATTTGAGTGAGAATTTGAAAAATGGATGGAGTGTGCAAGATTTTATGAATAACAATGTTTCAGGTGCTATGTATGTAATTGACTCATAAATCTAACGACTCAAAATTCGAGCATTTTAACAGGATGTTTGGTACCCATAATCATGTTTACGAACGAAAACAACCATTTTTTTGACGATGATCAAATTACCTCATTGACCCAACTTGAGAGTGGTTAGACAAAATAATATTTTAGTAGGGTCAAAACTAATATTTCAAAAGCCGTAAAAGACCAAATTGTCATTCCATATAAATAAAAATTTGAATTTAAGGGGAGGAGGGTAATTGCATCATTGGGATCCTACTTGGGTCTGCCCCAGTTTACGTCAATAATTCAAATAAATTCGGATTAGTGATGGAGTTGATATTCG
>JXCR01023092.1:275465-293609 GCA_002079205.1 Phalaenopsis hybrid cultivar
ATATATATATATATATAAAACAAGGCTTCGGTCATTTATAATCAATTAAAAATATTAATTAAAAAAATGGAATGAAAATTATTAAATTAGATTTAAAGGATGCTTTCATGTAAATAATAAATTTTAAATATTGCCCTAAGCCTTAACATCTTTTGACTACGTGACTAAGGTTGTCAAAAAGACACTTTGTTCATGAACAGCTCGTGTTTGGCTCGATAAACAAACGAGTTGAACACGAACACTCTTTTTGTGCTTGAAATATAAACGAGCTGAACCTTGGCTCGCTCTTGTTTGACTCGTTTACACCGCTATACATGACAACCAAAATATTGCTATTTACAAGATCTGGCACACATGTAATACTCTTGAAATGTCGATTGGATGTCTTTATGCTTGCCATGAACAAATCATTCAAAATTTGATAAAAATGAAAAATATGGGTTTTATCATGAATTTTGATATGTGAGTGAGAATTTGAAAAATAGATGCAGGGTGCAAGATTTTTTGAATAACAATGTTTCGGTGCTATGTATGTAATTGACTCATAAACCTAACGACTCAAAATTCGAACATTTTACAGGATGTTTGGTACCCATATTTATGTTTACGTGCGAAACCAACTATTTTTTTGACGAGGATCAAATTACCTCATTAACCCAACTTGAGAATGGTTCGGGCAATGAAAACAAAATGATATTTTAGGAGGGTCAAAACTAATATTTTAGAAGCCGTGAAAAACCAAATTGTCATTCCATATAAATAAAATCTGAATTTGAGGTGAGGAGGGTAATTGCAGCATTGGGATCCTATTTGCCGCCAGTAATTCAAATAAGTTCGAACTAGTGATGGAGTTGATACTCGCAAAAAGACGGAATAAATTTTTAAATCCGTCTCACAATCATACTTAGTAAATCCATATTTACACGGTAAAAGAGACGAAATGCACAAAAGAGTTAGAAAATCTAAAGATTCAATTTAAAGGAGCATTAGATTTAATTTTTATTTTTCTAATATTTAATTGAATTTATATTAAATCCATAATTAAGCAAATTTGTTAACTATAATATTATACACAGCCTTATACAATATCTCAAAGCATTTGATCTTTTAGTTTTGAAATTAAAGCCTTGGATGCATTTAGCCCCCTTACATTTGGCCTAATTCTGATAGACGAGCCAAAATTCATCCGCGCGCAGAATAAAATGGCCAGAAGGGAACCCCAATCATGATGCGCTCATTCCACCAGCTTCCACTGTCGGCACCCATTTTCTTGTTTTCATTAGATCTAGAGCTTCGGTCGTGCTTATGGAGGGAGCATCGGGCGATAGTTCCGGCGCTCCTTTAGCTATAGCGAGATGGAAGAATGATTTTTCTAGGGCTTTCCAGTACTATCTCGATCGTTCCACCCCGCATCCGGTTGGAAGATGGCTGGGGACTCTCGGTGTTGCCTTGATCTATGTATTGAGGGTTTATTTGCTTCAGGGATTCTACATCGTCACCTATGGGCTCGGGATATATTTGCTGAATCTCTTGATCGGGTTCTTGTCTCCGATTGTAGATCCCGAGGTTGAGGGCTTGGATGGAGCATCTCTTCCAACCAGGGGCTCAGATGAGTTCAAGCCTTTCATTAGACGCCTTCCAGAGTTTAAGTTCTGGTATCTTTATCACTTTGCTGTATTTCAGTGGTTTATGCTTCAATAATGTCTATTTTGCAAAAACCAGTGTTGCAAGTTGACAAGCACTTGGATAGATTCTCTGTATGCTTCTTAAATTATATCCTTTGAGACTCTTAAATGACTTAATTGGTGTGGCGGATGGAAAGTTATTGATGCGCGTGCATGTCCCTTGGTTTCAGAACATGGAAACCCTAATTATTATGGATTTTTAAAATTTTTACTTGTACTGAACTATAGCATGAAATCATTATCTACATCAGGTGAGTTTTCTCAATGAGAAATGATCAATAAACTCATGCATCTGAGGATTTCTATGGGCTTTGTGAATTGCATAATTTTTTATCCATGGTTTGCTCCATGGACTAAGATGGATTCTAGGAGATGATGGAACTTCTCCTTGCGGCCCCTTGGGTTTAGCCTAATTGAAGGAGGCAAAGATTGAATATTTCCCGGTTTGATGCATTCACCAACACTAACTCACTGTGCTCTTAATGGTTATGACAACTTCTCGTCTCCAAAGCCACTCACACTTTATGGTTATGAAACCTTCACCCCCCACAAACTTACCAAGTGCTTTGTGGTTGTGTGTGGCGCGCGCGCGCGTGTGTGAGAGAGAGAGAGAGAGAGAGAGAGAAGGGGGGAGGGAGGGTNTCGATAATCTTTTGATATATATTTAAGGAACCCCAACAATAGCAAATACTATGGCATCATTATGGGCTATAAAAAATCACAAGCTTGCCTCTTTTGAAAACAAAAAAAAATACTTATATCGAGGTTATGGGTCAAATTTTCAAACGACAAATAAAATTATAGATAAGATACTATCCAGCAGTTTTGCCCTTGTTTTGCAATGAATTTAAAATCTAGAGTTCAAGGTTTCCAAAAACATAAACCGTTATGTTTGATTACCTCTTATGATAAAAATAGAATATTTTTGAATATTTTGATTAAGGTCAGTCATTAAGAACTAATCACTCAGTTTATAGTAGCGGTAGGCTTTGATTTCATTTTATGATGAGCTTTAGATCGGATGGATGGGGGAATGATGATGAACCCGATCAAAATCATATATTTTCGTCATCCCGACTTGTAATTATTGTTAGTCTACTTGATCAAAGGATGAAGTCGACCCAACCAGACAGAAGGATCATTGTCAGCAACTATAGGTTACTTCGCCCAATAGAATCTTATAGACCTGGGATGAATGTTTGGACAAATTCAAGTCGACCTTAGCATACAGAAGATTTTTTGCCCATCAAATATAACATACGATTCACAACTTAAGAACACAGGAAACCATTGGAGAATATATGGGCTACAATCATGGCAGTAATATAGTGAAATATTTTTGGCTAGACCACTCAATTAGAGAACTCTGATTGTAGTAATTACTTTTGTGGAGCTGACTAGTTAAAGCATGTGGGTAGAGAACTTGGAGCATGTACTTACTGGTATAAGATTAGTTTAAATGTGATTGTAATAGTAAACTTAATATGACGCAAACTCCTTGTGAGCTTGGATTAATCTTAAATTTGTCATCCTTGACAAACGAGTATGAATTGTGAATGATAATTTGTTCTCAGCCATTAAATAAAAAAAAATTGAATGGTATTATTTGTTGCATGAAGCTGGCGTTCAACAATCATAAAAAAAATTTAAACTATTTATAGCGGTAATTTTAATTGAACATTATCATTTGAATAGTATTATAGCATCAGTCCTATCAACTAAAGTCTTTGTAAATAGAAGGATCAGACTAGCTAAGTGAAAACTTAATCTTGTCGACTCCAGCTTTTCTCAGGAGAATAGGGGTGTTCAAGTGGCACTTCTAACTATGTCCAAGCATGACGGCTCGCATGAGAGTGTGTAACATTCAAAAACTATGAATTTGATTTAAAAAAAGAAAATTTTGGAATATTTTGATTTTTCCATGTTTATAATTGTGGATTATATTTTAGTTTAAACTTATGTTCAACAGCACAACATTCTTGACCAACTATTTGAGCACTCTATATAGTAGTTGGAGCACATGTGGGTTTAAATTTATTAGCATACTCACTTTTCAAAGAATTTCAAGAAATTGTCTCATGATGTGCACATATCTTAAAAGACATTCAAATATGCCATATGAACCCACCTTTGAGGTGTTGCAAGAAGTTTAAGGTACTCACATGCTTTTCAAATAAACATCTTTATGTTGAAAGTAGTTTTCATTCAGCACATGGCTCCTAAAATCATCCCTAATTTTGAAAGTTTGCTTGAATATTTTGACTTTTGAGATGCATTCAAAGTTTTAATTCGAACACCTTTACAATCATCTTTTATTCTCTTGTAGGTTTATATTGTGAATCTGGTGGCATACTTGACATTCAAGATTTTTGTTGTGTGTTTCAAATTTTGAAACTTGCTCGTATTCACCATTTATTTGATTTTTCAAATTGACCTTATAATCATATTAATTTGCTTTCAAAATAGAGTCTCTCACTTTATCATTTTTAAAAATGTTGATAATTCTTTAATTTGATTATTTTGAAAGCCAACATGAGATCAGACTCAAGCTAATTAAGCAAGTTGTCAAGTTTCATGTACTAGCATAAAAAAGAACACATAACACTTCTATCGCGTCGGTTCTTCAACCCACCACACTTAAAAAGACATGCATAAAACTGCAAGCATCTGCACAAAAACAATCACAAACAAATAGGTTTTTCCTCGTCGAGTGAAGACGACGTGATGAGTATTTATGTCTTCGCAAGATGACAAAGTTTCCCCTTTTTTTAAATATTTCAACAATCCACATATGCTTCTCCATCATATCTCTCGAATTAATCTCCCTCTTATCCCATTCAGCCATCGAGTCCCTCGGTTCTACTCAGATTCACCAATCTTAGCCAACAAACTTACCATTATTCTATGTTTGAGCTTTCTCCTCCCACACTCTATTGATCACAATCTTCAAGACTTTGACTATCTTTTCTAGACCCAACACGTCTTGCCTTGACAAAGCAAGTTTGTTGTCAGGCCTTTCATGATCTACTTTATGTCTGTCAACTTCACACTCTAATACTTTGATCTACCTTCTAAGAGATAGCTTCAGATTTTGCAATATGGTTAAAATTAAGCTTACTTTAGTCTACCTATTTTGTCAAACAAGTAAGATGTCAGATGCTATTGAGCTTTTAAACAAAACTATTCATCTCAACCCACTTGCTTTAGCTAGCTTTTCCTCCTAAGTTCAAGCTTCATCGTTTCCACTCTTGAACCCAACCTCCTACTCAGCTTTGTTGTCTCATTTGAATTGCTCTCAAGCTTGACAGTTAAGATTGCAAATGGTTGATTTGTCCGAAAATGATTTCCAGCTTTTGTGCAATAACGAAAGTCATTTGGATTACTTTTGCGGTTGATGAAGCATTTTGGCTCGGTTTCCATGATTTTGCATTCAATCAGTTTCGTTTTCACTCTGGGTCCGTTTAGGGATGCGGTGCGGTGGCGGTGAGACACTACTTCACAGTTTTGTCTGTTTGGGTAAACTACGTTTTGACAACTTTTTCAAAAAGTTATCGCTGAAATCTGCACTTTCTCACTGATCTTGGCTGGGTGCAGTTGCAACTTTCTAGCTGTGGTCTGAGTTTTTTTAAAAAAAAGAAAATTGTAGTTGTCTCCGCAGCTTTTTGAACATCGGATTATTTTTCAGTAGCTTCGCAGCTACTTTCTAATAAGTTGCAGCTGCCCCCAAACAGACCCTATCCCAACAATTTGTCTTGTTGAATAGATATAGAGGCCAAAAAACATCAATAAAAAGTTTAGAAATTAGATAATATAATTTTCAAGAAAATTTGCATATGGCAATTGTAAAGTTGAACTAAGAGAAGTAAGGAGAAAGAAGAATTTGAGTAATTAATTAACAGTTCATGGCATCATACAAGTTAAAAATTATATTTCTACAAAAAAGTTTCTAAATTCTAATTTTTAAGCTCTCTTCCCAATTTGTTAAATTTTATATGGTTGTGTTTTACTTGCAATAATTTCTCAATGGTTCCTAAAGAAAAAATATTTTGGATTAATGTATTATGATATTATCACTTTCTGTGATTTCCACAAATCTTTTGTTAACATTTGCAACAAGCTTGAAATTAATACTTAACTAGATGCTCTCAACAAATATTTTCATACAAATTATGTATATGTATGCTGGTTATTTTTATGGATATGTTGTAAATAACTTTAAGAAAAGTAAACTATGAGAAACTTAGAAGGAATATTTACAAATTTCTATAACATATACAAATTTCTATAACATATACTTCTAATACTTTGTAGACAACACAAATAAGACATATAAATCACATACACAAACCACCACTTGGAAAAAAGATAATTCAACAATTTTTAGGAGAAAGAAAAAAGGTATTTCAACAATTTAGAGGAGAAAGTTTTCGCCTTGAACTAGTGTAAGACCTAGATTTGGTGCCCTTTAACTATGCTTTTTTCATGCATATACTTTTTAATTGGGTTTTACATGTGATAATGAAAATTACCAAATTCGGTAGCATATGCTTTCTTTTTTGCGGTGTGAGTGTTGATCTTTTTATAATTTTTATAAATTCTTAAATTTTTGCACAGTTTATATATTAATTTTTAAATTATTGTTTGGAGTGGATTATATAAGTTCTCTAAATTTGCATCAAATGAGCCGATTTTGCATAAGATAAAGTTGGAGAACTACAAATAATGATATTTTATGTGCTCGAATATAAATCCCATCCTATTTCTCAATAGTGAACCCTAGATCACTAAGATCTCTGGTATCAAGTAACAACCTAAAAGGGCCACAAACAAAAAGAGGGTTTTGATTTCACAAAAAAAAGTTGCTTCAACCCCACAGGAAGCATGAGCTAGCTATAGAACCCTGCAAGAAACAACCATGGAGAAATTTTGAAAAATACAAAAATGCACCATGCATAAAACCACATCACAATCCGCCCCTCCTTGCAAAAAATCTTACGAACAAACCTACAACTTTCCTGATTTCATTCTTCAACCTTTCTGAGTAATGCTTCAATTATTATCAAAGAACATTTTCGACAATATGTTATCACTCTTAGAGAAGAATTGTATTCTTACTCGTATGAAAGTTTTCTAAGACAACTAAAGGTTGGTCTTCTAAAGTGAAGGTTATTGATAAGGAAGATATTATAGCCGAATAAAATCTACCATACCTTGCTAACGAGCAATATAACATTTTACCTGTTTTTATTGTTAGGAGCCTAACATCGCAAGTTAAGTAGAGAACAATATTTTAAATTGTTTGTTGTGTAGCTCATTTGGCTTTAACTAATGCTATGTCTACAAAAAAGGCATATAATGTATTCTATAAGAATGTTATTAGGATGAATGAAAATTACTTCCACAGATGTAGAATATAGGCATTGTTAAGTTTACAGCTAGAAGGAAAAAATTGTGGAACCACACTAAGCCAATTCAATTCATTATTTCTTTACTCTTTTTATCCATCTTACCATCCTTAGCTCCCTAGTTGGAACCACGCCCATGAAGCTACAAATAGATTAGACTTTAAGAAGCTGCAAAAAAACATTCACTATAAAATGCTACGATGCACAAAAGAAAAAAAGGGGGGTTGTCCGAGTGTATAGTTGTACAATAATCATTCTACACCCAAGGTGAGTAGTTGTTAAAAAATTGAAGTATATTGGAACTTGTAAAATTGCAATATTAAAGATAAAAAAAAGTGGGCATACATATTGAAGCGTTGACAACAACGCACGTAAGTTCCCATCTTTTCCACTTGACCACCTCCTCACCTCACCATCTAGTGATTCTGCCAACCTCTGAAAGCACAGTTAGATAATAAAAGTTGTAAGTTATTAGGAATTCTGGTATCAAACAAATTTAAAATTAGAAAGATAATATGAATAAATTTTACATCACGTTCCACCCGTTCTGCCTGTTGTCTTTGAGCAACAATATCACGCATGTTCCTTTCAGCAAATGCTTTTGCCTGTAAATTAAGTATAAAAATATAAGTGATGCAACATCGAATTTAGTAAAGAAAAAACAAAAGATACGAATAAAATGAAAAGGAGATATTCAAATTTGAGCTTACAGCACGCTCAACTGTCTGTTGTTGCCTCTCTTGTCTTTCTTTAAACTTCAGCTTTGATTCGGCTCCACCTAGTTCAGAACTTGTCGACATAATTCACATAAAAAAAGCAAGACTAGAATACAAGAAAGAGGGAGAGTAAATTATTTGTTTTAAATCAACCAAATACCAAACGACACGAATGATCAAAGTTTACTCGTAAAACAAACCGATAGACAAGATTGTAAATGAACCAATGCACCTGATGAACAAAACAAACCTGACTCGTTTGATACTCGATTATGTTTATTCAAATTTGTAAATAAACAAATTTGACTATTTTTAAAAAACTCGGAGCTTAAATGAACCAAATTTGAACATACTACAACTTTTTTATTACTGTTCATGAACAAACTCGTTTATTATNGTTCAAATTTGAGCTTACAGCACGCTCAACTGTCTGTTGTTGCCTCTCTTGTCTTTCTTTAAACTTCAGCTTTGATTCGGCTCCACCTAGTTCAGAACTTGTCGACATAATTCACATAAAAAAAGCAAGACTAGAAGACAAGAAAGAGGGAGAGTAAATTATTTGTTTTAAATCAACCAAATACCAAACGACACGAATGATAAAAGTTTACTCGGAAAACAAACCAATAGACAAGATTGTAAATGAACCAATGCACCTGATGAACAAAACAAACCTGACTCGTTTAATACTCGATTATGTTTATTCAAATTTGTAAATAAAAAAAATTGACTATTTTTTAAAAACTCAGAGCTTAAATGAACCAAATTTGAACATACTACAACTTTTTTATTACTGTTCATGAACAAACTCGTTTATTATTCAATAAGTAACTTTTTAAATGCTCTATACTTATAAGATATATTATTTAAAAAAAATTGACTAACTGAAACTTATTTAATAATAATATATTATAATTTAATATCAATATACACATAAATTTTACGTAATTCTTTCGTTTCAATGATTGCAAGAAAGTTTAATCGCAATTTCTAAATTATTTTATTTACTTGGTATAAACTAATTAGATGTTAATTTAAAATCTACTCAATTACTTTTTATTTAGATTCGTAAAATTCCTCGTTAATAATTTATAAAAAAAATCAAGTATTCATTCAAATTATTAACTTATTTACTAGTTTTATATGAAAAATCAAGTAAAGATCAAATTTTTTATATTATATGAAAAATTAAGTACTCATTCAAATTTTTAGATTTTCAATTAATATAAACAAGTCAACTATAAATCAAGTACAAACAATAAAAATTTTACATTGACCAAGTATGAACATATATGTGAAAGCTCATCTCAATCTTAAATTGACAATGAACANACAATTTCTAAATTATTTTATTTACTTGGTATAAACTAATTAGATGTAAATTTAAAATCTATTCAATTACTTTTTATTTAGATTCCTAAAATTCCTCATTAATAATTTATAAAAAAATCAAGTATTCATTCAAATTATTAACTTATTTACTAGTTTTATATGAAAAATCAAGTATAGATCAAATTTTTTATATTATATGAAGAATTAAGTACTCATTCAAATTTTTAGATTTTCAATTAATATAAACAAGTCAAGTATAAAACAAGTACAAACATTAAAAATTTTACATTGACCAAGTATGAACATATATGTGAAAGCTCATCTCAATCTTAAATTGAAAATGAACATATTATGATTTGACCAAGCCAAGTTCAAACCATAACATACTCGACTCGACTGTGCTCGATTGCTGCCCTAGGATAAGTTAAACTTTGCCAACAAGTAATATATAAAAACAAAAAATTACCATTATTGCGAGAATCGGAATATATGTAATCATTTGCAGAACTTGCAGCACTTTGAGATTGTGCATTCCGTTGAATTTTCTGCACAACCATCCAATCATAAGATTCATTCAAAAAAGTAAAATCAAATTGCAAAAGTTCCTATTTTTCTACTTACAGCAAAACTGGGTTTGTGCTTTGCTTCAGAATCATCCTTCATATGAGTAGCCTTAAAATGCTCTGTTTTATTATCTTTTCTCAACATATCCTTATTAGAGGCACTAAGTTGGGCTGTACGCTGTCTTACATCTGCTGCAGCTTTCTCAGCTAAGGCTTTCTCAATGGCACGCTTACGAGCCTCTTCTGTCGCTCGCTCAACTGCAACACGTTCAGCTCTCAATCTTGCCTCCCTGAAAGCCTTCTCAGCTTCAGCAGCTTTTTCTGCTTTTTGTCGGGCTTCTGCAAGTGCTCTTTGTCTTGCTTCAGCCGTTGCTCTTTCTACTGCAATTCTTTCTGCCCTTACACGGGCTTCAGCAAGTACCTGTTGATGAGTTTCATAGTTTACTCTTTCTGCAGCAATCCTTTCTCTTTCTTTTTCTCTATCCAGGGCCTTGTCTTCTAGGTGTGCTTCGGGCTCTCGTCCCTTTTCCTTTACTACATCCATATTACTTTTATTTTCCTCAACATCGATGCATAAAGAATGTTTATGATTCACGGCCTTCTCAACATGAGAAATTTCTGTTGCATCTGGTAGCAAGATGCGTTCATTTCCTGACAAAAAGACCTTTCTGGTATCTGATTCATCAATCTCACCCAACTGGTGAGCCTCATCAGCTGAATTTGCACTGATCTGAGTTTCCAAAAGCATGGGAACTTCTGTTATGTTCTCACTCACTCTTTGACCACTAACACCCTCAGCTGATGCAAGGAATTCAGACTTGTTCACGTCGTTATTCATGAAAGCTCCCATTGATTCCTCATCTTTCTGGAGTGTAGTTTGAGCCTCTTTGCAATCTTTACAAGAGATTTCTTCTCTAGAGTTTAATATCTTCTCGAACTCTGTATTTTTTGTTTTTTCTTGCTCTTCGGGCAGTACCAACCCATGTCCATCTTGAATAGCTCCTCGTTCAAGCTTATTTTTCACTAACATGTGAGCCTTCTCTTTTGTTTGAAATTCATCAACCTTCTTCTCTGCTGCATCATCACTCCCTTCAATCTTGCGTCTATCTGCATTGTCATAGTACTGATGTTTCAAATGNGTCTCCTTTAGCAAATTACTTGCATCTATCACATTACTACAATCTTTCACTGTTACCTCAGAGGCGGTTCCATCATCCTTATTACACATAGTTTTAGGCGGGCCAATCTTAAAATGTGATTTATCACGTTTTCTATCCATCATTTTCTTTGCATTTGTCAGTAGGATCTGAGCTTGTTCCATTGCCTCTTTTATAGCAGCTATAGAAACTGCAGCAGCTGAATTAGGATCCATCTCAGCATCAAGTAAGAATGAGCAGCCTTTCATAGAATCATCAATTGTAGCTTCATTGCTGGAATGCGGCAGACTATGCACCTTGGATTTCAGAGAACGTTGTTCGTCGAAATCCACACTGGAGTCAGTGCCTGAGACTTTTGGATGCTCTGGCTTCATTGACAATGGAGGAGGTGGTCTTGAAGGCGGTGGCCCTTTAAAAGGCTTGGTCTGAAGACCAATTTCTGATACCTTCAAGTGTGGAACATCATTTAACAGTATATGCCCGCTTGATGTCTGATGAGAGCTATAAAATTGGGAGTTGTCTTTCTCATTTCTGGGAACTTCTTGAAGGGAAGCACATTCAGACTCCTCTGCTTTGTTTTTACTCTCCTGTACAGGATCACTTGCATCAACACTAAAGTATCCAGGAATAGAATCAAGTTTACCATTATGTGTTTTATCACTTCTTACATCATCAACTTTTTTCCTACTCATTCTGTGCTGCGACATGCTGGATTTCTCTGAACTAGAGTCATCTGACTGTCTAGGAAATGACGAGAATGGATTCATCTTCAAATGTGGCTTATCATTAGCAGTAAATGTTTTTAGTGGGTATTCTGAAGTTTCTTTCCCCAGTCTTTCACACAATATATGCCGCCGAGTCCTATATATTTATAGATAACAAACAGACTATAACATTTAAAGAAGTTAAAATTGCAACTTTAGGACATATTTGTATAATTGGCAACAATATAAGTTCGATGCTTTAGAAGGAAGGATTATATTGGCAGTCTGGTTTATATTTAAATGGGTGATGAAATATGTATTCCTCACCCCCAAGGATTATAATGTCACTTTAGAAGGACCTTTACAGTTTGAACCTTTATGTTGCTATATGAGAGGTTGGACTAATTTGATTATATGGATGATTTTGATATGCTATTAATTGGTATGGCGAACAACCTTCTATTCATTTTTTCTTATTGCAAGGTGCTTTGGTACTTCTACCAAAAGATCATTTTTTATTCTAGAATTTCCCGCTACAATCTTGAAATCTGGTCTATTTGGAATCCTAGGGAACAAGCTACATAAACAGTCATGGTGTTGATGCTTCTTTAAGAATTATTAGGCTTTGTATGAACTTGATGATTCCTTATACTAGTTCTCAAAGTTTCTTCTCTTGATATATAGAGGCAAACTTCATATTTTAATACCAAACATACAACAAAATCTGGCAAAATCACCACACAGTTAGTTTTGTCTATGAGTCTTGTAGTTGTTGTTATCATTTTACAATGAAAAAAACCGGCTTTGTACATTTTTTCATGCACGATATCATATGAATGCAGGTTCTAAAGCTCATTCAATTCCAATAACAGAAAAAAAAAAACAGGCATATCTTGCGCAGGAAGCTTCAGTCAATACAAGGATTTGGGAAAGAGTTGATGAGCTATGCTTGAATTGTATTGCAAAATGTAACTTTCCAGTTAGATTGTGACGACTTGAAATCGTTTGATGTTGTGGCTTAAGTGCAGCATGCGCTTGCCATTCGCATCACAAACATCAGGCTGGCGCTCACCTGAATTTTTAACATGTCTTTATATATAAAAACATATATTAATAAGTACTTGATGTCTGAAGTTTCGAACAGGCAACATTCAACTTATGTCCCTCAAATAATAAAATCAATTTAAGCGCACCTTTTAGCGAAACATATCAAAAGTTGCCCAAAATATCAATTTTATAATATTTTCCACCAGTGTCTTTCACAATAAATTAACTGAATATCATCAACAATCCTCAGTATGAAAAATACAGAGGAGAAGAAACAGAGCATGTTTGGCTAAGAAAATACACAGCAGTCCACACACCCACTTATAAACTGAGTGAAGGCGGCAACATTAAGAACTAATCCAAAGTAGTATCAAAGTATTATCAACAGTAGAATAAGAGGCTACGGATGAAAAAAAGAAGAATCAGAGCCCAAACTAACCTCCCCTCCGAANGCATCAGGCTGGCGCTCACCTGAATTTTTAACATCTCTTTATATAAAAACATATATTAATAAGTACTTTATGTCTGAAGTATCGAACAGGCGACATTCAACTTATGTCCCTCAAATAATAAAATCAATTTAAGCGCACCTTTTAGCGAAACATATCAAAAGTTGCCCAAAATATTAATTTTATAATATTTTCCACCAGTGTCTTTCACAATAAAGTAACTGAATATCATCAACAATCCTCAGTATGAAAAATACAGAGGAGAAGAAACAGAGCATGTTTGGCTAAAAAAATACACCGCAGTCCACACACCCACTTATAAACTGAGTGAAGGCAGCAACATTAAGAACTAATCCAAAGTAGTATCAAAGTAGTATCAACAGTAGAATAAGAGGCTACGGATGAAAAAAAGAAGAATCAGAGCCCAAACTAACCTCCCCTCCGAAGAACAATCCCCCGAACTCTTCGTTTCCGCGATCAACTCATCGTACGAAGCCGCCGAGCCTCCGCCACCAATACTTCCAAATAAATCTAAATAGTCAACGCCAGCGCTGTCGCCGCCCGTCTTCTCGAAGTCATTTTCAACCACAGAAAGGTCGAGCACAGGGATTGTGGAGGCGGCGTCTGCGACATCAAATATTTCAGAATAATCATCAAGTCGCCGAGAAAAGGGTGTCGCGTGCCATGGCCGCACGCCGAAAACGTCGTTATAATCGGACCTCGCCATTACTGATGACCCGTTAATCTTCTTACTCCATGGCCGTGAGCTCTGCCACTTCTCCATGGTTATGGAGCGTGATCAGAATAATACTTCTAGGGTTTTCTCTTCCCCTTTGCTCTCTGCTTCACCCTTTCTTGCTCTCCATGGCCGTTTCAGAACTTGACGCTCGTCACCTCTGGCACTGCANATTATGGAGCGTGATCAGAATAATACTTCTAGGGTTTTCTCTTCCCCTTCGCTCTCTGCTTCACCCTTTCTTGCTCTCTATGGCCGTTTCAGAACTTGACGCTCGTCACCTCTGGCACTGCAAAGTCTGAAACGATCAGCGACAGCTTTTATTTTTTACTTTTGTTTTCATAACTCATAATTAGAGAGAACGGCGGTCTGGATTGAGCGCGTTTTAAAAATCAAAAAGACGGCTTCTCACCGCGCGTTTTGGCATCTACGGTGCGTTACGGTTTAGGAGTTTGTCATATTCCGCGAGATATTTTGTAACTGAGATGGATTATTAAAAAGTTAATTTCTTGTGAGATGGAATATTAAATGAATTTATTTCATGAGCATTTAACATAATTACAACATTTCTTGTATATTTATTTATCTAAAATTAAAACATTCATATTTATATACATATTACTCTCATTTGTAACATCATATTACAAATTTTATCAAATATATGTTTTTATAAGTGTAATTCACTTTACACATAATTTATGGCATTCAATATATATATATATATATATATATATATATATATATATATATATATATATATATATATATATATATNTTTTTTGTTTTCATAACTCATAATTAGAGACGACGGCGGTCTGGATTGAGCGCGTTTTAAAAATCAAAAGACGGCTTCTCACCGCGCGTTTTGGCATCCACGGTGCGTTACGGTTTAGGAGTTTGTCATATTCCGCGTGATATTTTGTAACTGAGATGGATTATTAAAAAGTTCATTTCTTGTGAGATGGAATATTAAATGAATTTATTTCATGAGCATTTACATAATTACAACATTTCTTGAATATTTATTTATCTAACCCTAAAACATTCATATTTATATACATATTACTCTCATTTGTAACATCATATTACAAATTTTATCATATACATGTNTATATTTATTTATCTAACACTAAAACATTCATATTTATATACATATGACTCTCATTTGTAAAATCATATTACAAATTTTGTCATATATATGTTTTTATAAGTGGAATTCACTTTACACATAATTTATGGCATTCAAATATTATATATATATAAATATCAAAATTTAAGTGTTATGATGTAAGTACATAAGAAGTCTGTGGTGTGTATGTAAATTTCTTTTTTTTTTTTTAAGGGAGAGGCTAAATTTATTACAAGAAGTTTGAAAAAAAATCTATATATTACAAAATAACGAAGTACTCTATTAAGAGATGAAGTCTCATACATACGAGTAATACAGTATTTTAAATACCGTGAAATGACGCACTCTGAATACGATATATTAATGTCTAGTGATAACTTTTGACAACAGCTACTTCCGCTTGTTGTAAAACAAACATTTTTCGATACAAACATTATAATTGATGAAATCCTATAATCCTTTTTGGGTTGTGAGATAAGAGTTTCTTTTTGAAGTTACAAGTGTAAAGTAGATAATTTTAACTTGGCTAGGCCCGGTGATTTCCTTATACTCAATGCTTTTTAATGTAAAAATTTATGATATCTCATTCTGTTTCTTTTTATTATCCATGTTTGTTAGATTCATTTAATATTGTGATGTTAAATTATTGATTTACATCCTTAAACTTTCTATCACACAATAAAAATTACTAATATTTCTAATGTGATGTGAAATACTGGTGTTATAAATATAAGAAATTAAGTTCAATAATTGGATATGTAAATACATATGAATTGGTACTAGGCTGTCAAAACGGCTTGTTATTCGTGAATAGCTCGTGTTCGACCGCTAAGAAGCTCGTGTACAGCTCGTTTGCTAAGTTAACGGGCCAAACACGAACAAAGATATATTCATTCGTGTTCGACTCGTTTTGGCTCGAAATCCTACTCATCAAATATATATATATATAATTGTTAAATATTGATACAATTTAATTGACTACAAAGCTATAAATACTTATAATCAATTAAAATTATTAATTAAGAAAATTAAATAAAATTTATTAAATTAGATTCAAATGTTGTTTTAATATAAAAAAATAATTGTTAAATATTGTCCCAACCTTTAATATTTTATGACTGCATGATTAGGGTTGTCAAAACTATTATTTGTTCGTGAACAACTCGTGTTCGGCTCGTTAAGCAAGAGCCGAACATGAACACACTTTTTGAACTCTATAAAAGAGCTGAATATTACCATTTATATAAACGTCATAATTGCATTTTATGATTATAATGTTAAGCTTAAATAAAAAGAAAGTGGGATCCGCTCTCATTGTACTCCTCGATCCTCGCACTTTATTTAATTAAAAAATCTCCTTTGCGTTTTTCTGTGCTTTATAACGTTGGAAGCATGAATGACGGCCGCAAAACTTCATTTAAGCCGAAAAGTATTTGCTTTGATCTACTTGATGCCAAAGGTATTATATGCCAACTAACGACAAATATATCTNTATACATGTTTTTATAAGTGGAATTCACTTTACACATAATTTATGGCATTCAAATATTATATATATATATAAATATCAAAATTTAAGTGTTAGGATGTAAGTACATAAGGAGTCTGTGGTGTGTATGTAAATTTCTTTTTTTTTTTAAGGGAGAGGCTAAATTTATTACAAAAAGTTTGAAAAAAAATCTATATATTACAAAGTAACGAAGTACTCTATTAAGAGATGAAGTCTCATACATACGAGTAATACAGTGTTTTAAATACTGTGAAATGACGCACTCTGAATACGATATATTAATGTCTAGTGATAACTTTTGATAACAGCTACTTCTGCTTGTTGTAAACCAAACATTTTTCGATACAAACATTATAATTGATGAAATCCTATAATCCTTGTTGGGTTGTGAGATAAGAGTTTCTTTTTGAAGTTACAGATATAAAGTGGATAATTTTAACTTGGCTAGGTCCGGTGATTTTCTTATACTCAATACTTTTTAATGTAAAAATTTCTGATATCTCATTCTTTTTCTTTTTATTATCCATGTTTGTCAGATTCATTTAATATTGTGATGTTAAATTATTGATTTACATCCTTAAACTTTCTAGCACACGATAAAAATTAATAATATTTTTAATGTGATGTGAAATACGGGTGTTATAAATATAAGAAATTAAGTTCAATAATTGGATATGTAAATACATAAGAATTGGGTACTTGGCTGTCAAAACAGCTTGTTATTCGTGAACAGGTCGTGTTCGGTCGCTAAGAAGCTCGTGTTCAGCTCGTTTGCTAAGTTAACGGGCCAAACACGAACAAAGATATGTTCATTCGTGTTCGACTCGTTTTGGCTCGAAATCCTACTCATCAAATATATATATAATTGTTAAATATTGATACAATTTAATTGACTACAAAGCTATAAATACTTATAATCAATTAAAATTATTAATTAAGAAAATTGAATAAATTTTATTAAATTAGATTCAAATGTTGTTTTAATATACAAAAATAATTGTTAATATTGTCCCAACCTTTAATATTTTATGACTGCATGATTAGGATTGTCAAAACTATTATTTGTTCGTGAACAACTCGTGTTCGGCTCGTTAAGCAAGAGCCGAACATGAACACACTTTTTGAACTCTATAAATGAGCTGAATATTACCATTTATATAAAGGTCATAATAGCATTTTATGATTATAATGTTAAGTTTAAATAAAAAGATAGTGGGATCCGCTCTCATTGTACTCCTCGGTCCTCGCACTTTATTTAATTAAAAAATCTCCTTTGCGTTTTTCTGTGCTTTATAACTTTGGAAGCATGAATGACGGCCGCAAAACTTCATTCAAGCCGAAAAGTATTTGCTTTGATCTACTTGATGCCAAAGGTATTATATGCCAACTAACGACAAATAAATCTTCAGCGAATATATGTATATATATTTCATTTTAGGTGGATGTGCTGCTCAGGATTTGATGATATAATTGAGGATGCAGAAAATTTAATTTTCGCAAACCGATTTATTTTTCGAAATCGAGTATTATGTTTTATTTTGTTATAGGAAGTAAATAAATATGCGGACAGTTGAATGAGTTAAATAAATCTTTGATAGAAGTTATAAAAAATTCGATATATATATATATATATATATATGAATTGAGATTTTATCACGAAATTTGGTATTTAACTTGAGTTGATGAAAGAGGCTGCTTGATTTGTAAATAGCAA
>JXCR01023092.1:295114-308892 GCA_002079205.1 Phalaenopsis hybrid cultivar
GGGTAGGGTTCCATAGCTTTTCTCCCTTTATGGGTTTTTCCACAAAAAAAAAATTCTTGGTGTCTCTTCATGTTATTTTTATCTTCTGTGTGTATGCGCCGGATTTCATTCGACCCTTAGACATTAATCTATTACTCTACCATCACAAATTTTCATGCACACAACAAACATTAAAACTAAAAAAAAAAATTATAAGGCTCTACCAATTTGAATTGATCCCATAAGTAAATAAGATCATAAAATTAAGCTATTCTCCTCAACTAGAGATGACAAGATTACTAAGTGAAGAATTGTAATGTGGTCTCGTACATTTGTAATTGACATCATTGAAGTATCAATAAAAGGTGTTGATGGCAAAAAAAATGGCAATTAGAGAAAATTTATTGAATATCAAATATTGGGTGATGGAGATCAAGAGATCGTAATTGCTCAATGTCATTCAAAAGATATCACTGGGAGAGGAGAGAAAGACAATACTCAAATCATAGTGGTTGGTTGAAAATAATCAGACTTCAATGATCGGATGACAACAGCCAATCATTAACAATTAAACAATGACAACCATATAATAATCTCTAGATAATGGTGTATGAGTCAGTGATTCTGGATTATAATCAATGTTGAATGTTGGGTGTAGCTCTATAAAAAAATATTTTTATAATATGTTTTTTTTTTCAAATTTAAGTCAATATCACTTTTATGTAGTAATTAATGGTCTATTTATGTCTCATATTTATTCCATTGATTATAAATCATTATGTTGGTATCTAAATTCCTTTAAAAATATTAAAATTTAGTGTTATTTAACTTTTGATCTCTCACCTATAAGCTTAATTTGCTTATAATCATGTAATTTCATAATATTGATTAGTTGCATGATAATGTCGTTGTTTTTAACTGTGTTTTTGATGGTTTAGTTGTGCTTGTTTGAATTTGAGTCGAATTAGTATTGATGTTGTGGTGCTCGTTTGAACATTTATTTGATTAAAAGCCTTGAAATTGGATTTAAATTAATTTAAAGAGCTTTTAATTCAAATTTTACATTGTAATTCATGCTCTCAAGTGTTTTTTTTTAAATTTGTCAGCGAACTTAAATAAATGAAATTGCGTATGCCCAAAATTCATTTATATAACCTTCAACTAAAAAATAAAAATAAATTTATTTAATTTATTGATTTTAATTAATTTGAAGTGTATTACTTTACTTTAACTGAAACATAGGTTTTCATATAACTTATAACTTATTTAATTCGTTGTTCGTGAATAGCTCGTATTCAGGTCATTAAGAAGCTCGTGTTAGGCTCCTTCGCTAAGTTATATATATATAGTAGTATTTTGAGCCAAAACGAGCCGAACACGAACAAACAAAATCGTTAACTTAGCGAAGGAGCCGAACACGAGCTTCTTAATGACCTGAACACGAGCTATTCACGAACAATGAATTAAATAAGTTATATTAATAAGTTAGATGAAAAACTATGTTTCAGTTAAAGTAATACACATTCAAATTAATTAAAATCAATAAATTAAATAAATCTATTTTTATTTTTTAGTTGAAGGTTATATAAATGAAATTTGGACATACACTTTTTCATTTATTTAAGTTCGCTGACAAATAAAAAAATAAAAAACACTTGAGAGCATGAATTGCAATATAAAATTTGAATTAAAAGCTCTTTAAATTAATTTAACTCCAATTTCAAAACTTTTAATCAAATAAATGTTCAAACTAGCATCACAACATCAATACTAATTCGACTCAAATATATATTTATTTATATAACAAGGCTCCTGACATTTATAATTAATTAAAAGTATTAATTAAAAAAATAGAATGAAAATTATTAAATTAGATTTAAATGATGCTTTCATATAAATAAAAAAAATTAAATCTTGCCCCAACCCTTAACATCTTTTGGCTACGTGACTAAGGTCGTCAAAACGACATTTTGTTCATGAACAACTCGTGTTTGACTCGATAAACAAACGAGTTGAACACGAACACACTTTTTGTGATTGAAATATAAACAAGCCAAACACGAGCTGAACCTAGGCTCGCTCTTGTTTGACTTGTTTACACAGCTATACATGATTTTGGATAACCAAAACATTGCTATTTACAAGATCTGACACCCATGTAATACTTTTGAAATGTCGATTCGATGGCTTTATGCATGCCACAAACAAATCATTCAAAATTTGATAAAAATGAAAAATATGGGTTGTGGTTTATCATGAATTTTGATATTTCAGTGAGAATTTGAAAAATGGATGGAGTGTGCAAAATTTTATGAATAACAATGTTTCAGGTGCTATGTATGTAATTGACTCATAAATCTAACGACTCAAAATTCGAGCATTTTAACAGGATGTTTGGTACCCATAATCATGTTTACGAACGAAAACAACCATTTTTTTGACGAGGATCAAATTACCTCATTGACCCAACTTGAGAGTGGTTAGGCAAAATGATATTTTAGTAGGGTCAAAACTAATATTTCAAAAGCCGTAAAAAGACCAAATTGTCATTCCATATAAATAAAAATTTGAATTTAAGGGGAGGAGGGTAATTGCATCATTGGGNTGATCAAATTACCTCATTGACCCAACTTGAGAGTGGTTAGACAAAATAATATTTTAGTAGGGTCAAAACTAATATTTCAAAAGCCGTAAAAGACCAAATTGTCATTCCATATAAATAAAAATTTGAATTTAAGGGGAGGAGGGTAATTGCATCATTGGGATCCTACTTGGGTCTGCCCCAGTTTACGTCAATAATTCAAATAAATTCGGATTAGTGATGGAGTTGATATTCGTAACAAGACGGAAGAAATTCTTAAATCTGCCTTGCAATCATATTTAGTAAATCCATATTTACACGATAAAAGAGACAAAATGCGAAAAAGAGTTAGAAAATCACAAGATTCAATTTAACAGAGCGTTATATTTAATTTTTATTTTTCTAATATTTAATTGAATTTATATTAAATCCATAATTAAGTTCTATTAATATTATACCACCAAACACCCACACANCAACAAGACGGAAGAAATTCTTAAATCTGCCTTGCAATCATATTTAGTAAATCCATATTTACATGATAAAAGAGACGAAATGTGAAAAAGAGTTAGAAAATCACAAGATTCAATTTAACAGAGTGTTAGATTTAATTTTTAAATTTTTAATATTTAATTGAATTTATATTAAATCCATAATTAAGTTCTATTAATATTATACCACCAAACACCCACACAAGCCTCCCTTGAGACTGCAAGCAAAATTGTTAACTATAATATTATACACAGCCTTATACAATAACTCAAAGCATTTGATCTTTTAGTTATGAAATTAAACCCTCCACTAGCAGACAGATGGGATGCATTTAGCCCCCTTACATTTGCCCTAATTCTGATAGGCGAGCCAAAATTCATCCGCGCGCAGAATAAAATGGCCAGAACGGATCCCCAATCATGATGCTCTCATTCCACCAGCTTCTACTGTCGGCACCCATTTTCTTGTTTTCATTAGATCTAGAGCTTCGGTCGTGCTTATGGAGGGAGCATCGGGCGATAGTTCCGGCGCTCCTTTAGCTATAGCGAGATGGAAGAATGATTTTTCTAGGGCTTTCCAGTACTATCTCGATCGTTCCACCCCGCATCCGGTTGGAAGATGGCTGGGGACTCTCGGTGTTGCCTTGATCTATGTATTGAGGGTTTATTTGCTTCAGGGATTCTACATCGTCACCTATGGGCTCGGGATATATTTGCTGAATCTCTTGATCGGGTTCTTGTCTCCGATTGTAGATCCCGAGGTTGAGGGCTTGGATGGAGCATCTCTTCCAACCAGGGGCTCAGATGAGTTCAAGCCCTTCATTAGACGCCTTCCAGAGTTTAAGTTCTGGTATCTTTATCACTTTTGCTATATTTCAGTGGTTTATGCTTCAATAATGTCTATTTTTAAAAAACCAGTTTTGCAAGTTGACAAGCATTCTTGGATAGATTCTCTGTATGCTTCTTAAATTATATCCTCTGAAACTCTTAAATGACTTAATTGGTGTGGCGGATGGAAAGTTATTGATGCGCGTGCATGTCCCTTGGTTTCAGAACATGGAAACCCTAATTATTATGGATTTTTAAAATTTTTACTTGTACTGAACTATAGCATGAAATCATTATCTACATAAAGTGAGTTTTCTCAATGAGAAATGATCAATAAACCCATGCATCTGAAGATTTCTATGGGCTTTGTGAATTGCATAATTTTTTATCCATGGTTTGCTCCATGGACTAAGATGGATTCTAGGAGATGATGGAACTTCTCCTTGCGGCCCCTTGGGTTTAGCCTAATTGAAGGAGGCAAAGATTGAATATTTCCCGGTTTGATGCATTCACCTCCACTAACTCACTGTGCTCTTAATGGTTATGACAACTTCTCGTCTCCAAAGTCACTCGCACTTTATGGTTATGAAACCTTCACCCGCCACAAACTTACCAAGTGCTTTGTGGTTGTGTGGCGCGTGAGAGAGAGAGAGAGAGAGAGAGAGAGAGAGAGAAGGGGGTGGGGAGGGAGGGGGGGAGTAGATGATGACTTGCCCTTTATCACTTTTCGAATGCTAAATAATTTATTCATTGAAATTCTTATTTAACTAATCATCATTTTTGAGTCAAGTTCATGACAAGTTTAATGTAAAAAAATAATATCTTAGCAGCGCTATCTGACAGGTCATGATGTTTGTGACAAATTGATGAATATTGTTTTAAGGCAAATTCATGAAAAATCTTGCTATTTTAGCAATATATGATATGTTGGTATAGCTTGTGCGAGGTTCTTAAATTGTTGGACACCATTTAATATACTTCAATTTTTGTGGTACAATAATCTATCTTCTTATAAATATTGTCAAATTGATAAGATAAGTATATGCATATCTTGATAAAAGAATATTGCAAGAGATGGTTATTCTTTATGAGTGAAATTTGGGGGTTGATCAATGATGGCTAAAAATTAGGTTCTTCAACTAGTATAACTTGATTAATTTCTCTTAGCAGTTAGAAATGTCATTACGAATAAGAATCTCATAATTGAATCTTATAACCCAATTTATTATTGTCACCTGTCATTGTTTTAGCTCTTTCATGTTCAAATAACACATAGGCATTAGAGATATAAGGATGGAGGTCCCATGAATGTGCGTTGCAAGTTAGATTCGGTGATACATGCAAATTATCAATGCTATTATGAGAATGATAATTTCAAGATACGGCCATGAAAAGTCACTGTGCTCCCTAATTATTATAACTTGTTGAAAGTTCACTCCAAATTGAGAATTTTTTTTTTCTAGATTCCTAGTAGTATTATTTATATATTTGAGTATGATGGAGACAAATGCTATTCAGTCATGTGCGTGATGATGAGGATGATGAAAGTTAAGTGTTGGAATGCTATGCTTGTGTGTAGCGGTACACTATTTGGAATGTTGTCTCCTAAAGTCGTGTTGTGGTCACAGAGAGATATTTTTTCATTCGCTAATTGGAGGACATACTCCTTCATTGCCTATTGTATTAGGAATCTCTATATAGTTGTTAATGATCAGTGAACTCACAATCATGCCAGGTTTTCTATCATGCATTTATTATTATCATGTCATGTCAAGCTCATTTAATTAAGGATCTATTTAACCGCATTTGTTGGTATAGTTGATACGACAAAACTCTGGGTAAAAATATCTATTGGGAATCCTCTTCAATTGACATAGATTGATGTTGGTACCCAAATATTATTTAGGGCCTTAGGCATACATGTTTCCATCTTGGCGGGTGAAAAAAGATGTGGATAAGAATTAGTTTTGCAAATATTGATATTTGATGTTTAATTTAATAAAGAAGAACGATCTTGATGAATCGAGTAAAATGATGTTAATGCTCACATGGAAAGCCACAAGGAAGATTACAATTTATATAATTAGTGAGGGTTTTATTGAACTTTGAAGGTTTTGTTTTTTGGTGGCACAATGACTAGAGGGTACTCATGCTATCGTCCTTGAGAATCGATTTTAATTAAGAATTTTCATTGTTATTTTCAATTAAAAAATATTTATGAAATTATCCGTATGTTTTTTTGATTTTATATTTGCATATAATAAAACAAATTAAGCTATCATTCTTATGTTGCCAATGTAACTATCCCAAACTCATTGTTAATTTTGCATCTTTAACAATGTTATTTATGATATTACAATTTGATAAGCTAAAGCTTTAAACCAGTTCTCTCAAGGTCATGCTATTCCAAAGTATTGAAAGTATTATGATTGTTGGATGAGAAATGAAAGGAGTCACTGATGCATGTGTTAAATGAGAGAAAAATGAAAATATGAAGGTCGTGAATTTCATATACTTAACATAGAAAGACGAGTGCCATAGATTCACATTTTATCATAAAAAGAAAAGTGCTACAAATTTATGTGCTTAACATAGAAAGAAAGTGCCATGGGCTCATGTGATAACATGGTAAGGGCATTGCCATGGATTGTTCCTTTCTTCCACAAGCCAAAATAGGAGTTTTGGACAACAATTATAACTTTTAAATGTTTATAATTATTAATTTACAAAATTTTTTCTAGGATTTTTTTTAGTAAATATAGATTGGAGGAATGTATAAAAGCTAGTTTTCCAGCTACTTCCTTTATCTATAATATCCTAATAAGGTTAAGGTTCTCTTCCAAACTTTTATATTTCTCTCTTTCATTTTTTTTTACCTCAATATCTGGTTTTCTGTACTTCCCTTTCAAAGAGTTGACGATAATGAATTATTAAAATAAAACTAAGAAAAATTTAAGATGCTATATAGCTATCATTTGAATTGAGGAAACCACATAAAATGGTCTTTAGAGAAATGTAAAATCCATTTATGAAGGAGAAGATACTAAGCTCTTGCAAATTGAGGGGGAAGCGTTAAAGTTATTAAATTGCTAAATAAAGATAAGAAAAAACTACAGATTCATGTACTACATAGATGAAAATATGTGCTATTCATGGGTTTAACATGCAAAGAGGAGTATCATGGATTCATATGCTTAACATGAAGAGGAGTGTCATAGTTCCATGTGCTTATATGAAAAAAGGAAGTTTCATGGATTTACGTGCTTTATTAAAATTGTGTGCCACAAATTACTCCCTCCTCCCACTGTCCAAGGAAGAGAGTTTGGATAGATTTTTTTAAAGTTCTCTGTACATAGTAGTTTATAATTATTTTCTTATGCTGTTTTTTGTATAAAGACCCATCGGTGGATGAACAAAGCAAGCCTTTTAGCCACTTATTTTTTTGCAAAGTAACTAAAGAGATGCATATTTTGGGGGTTCATTAACTCATACCGGGTTTCTGAGATATTTTATGACCCGTTGAACTAATTCTACGAGCATCTGACCATTTTTATAAGATTGCTAATTTAGCATTCTTGAACAAGTGTTGACTTTCTCATTATGACTTGATGAATCAATTTTATTCTTTATCATTTTGTTGGTCACAATATCTTTTTTGATTGTGGAGACTAATTTTGTGAAGTATTGTGACACACGAGGGATTTATAATATGATTATTAAGACAATTTTTTATGGAACATTTTCTCACATTTTGAGTTTTTAGACACTTTACGAACGAGGCATTCTTTAGGCTCTTAGGTTTCTTAATGTTATATGATCGTCATATTACCACTTACACTGTACATTCGAGTTGAGCCATCTGAATTTGTTAATAAAAGAGCTGGCCTTGTTTGTTAGTTTGAGATCATTTCATGATTGAAGGGTAGCAAGTCATTGACTATAAAATAGCTCAAATCAGGAGGGACAGATGGCATAGGAATTACAAAATATTTTCTCTCGGATTTTACTAGAGTTGCACCCAAAAGAGTGATATTTTTATTTATTAAGTATGTTTCTAAATATCTTTTCTTTAACTTAATTGCTTTATGCAATTGCTATCAATTAATTTGGAAAGCTCAAAAACCAAATTTAAAGCTCAAACTGCTATTGGAGTTACAGTTTATTTAACCAAGCATATCTCCTATGGGATGATACATTTTTTTGATGAAGTATATTTATATTTAGCTTACCACTAATTATTGAGGTTTTGATGAAATAGCTATTTAGGTTTTTTAAGATAAATTATTATTTCAAGGATAGATCCATCTATTTGATCAATTGTGTAGATTGCTCGAGTTTTTTTATTAATAAATATACATTGCAGTTTGGAAAAAAAAAACGATGTCATTTATGAGAACAAATAATAAGGTTACTACGATTATAACTTTTTCACTGTTGTACATTGGTAATTATCATAACTTTGTTGAGCGGAATATTCCATCAATATAAATATTAGTTTGTGAAAATTCGTTTTGATGTTATTCTGATTTATAAGGACTATTGGAATGAGCATGAGCACTATATTGGTGTAAGCTCATAAAGATGAAGCGATCACTTATTTTATGCCCTGTTCAATTGATAAGGATTTTGGCTATTGGAAATTCATTCTTTCTTAACAGAAAGAATTTTAGCGTACTGGAACATTAAAGTTAATTCATTTGACTCATACCTTTAATTTCATAGAGATATCAAGCTTTCTGAGATCTGAGGTTAACTAATTGTTATTAAATATTAGAGAGTTTTTTCATCCATATTGAGTCAGTTTTAATGAGAAATTTGCCATGTTTTATTAAATGCCAAAGGTTTGCGAATATTTTTTTGAAATTCAAGCATTAGTCAGAGCTTATATTATCAGTTTGAATGATCAAAAGATTTTGAAGAAGTGCCAATGTTGCATCTTGACTCAAATAAGTTGTAAATTATAAAAAAACATGAATAAAATTATGCAACCCATAGTCTGGAATTCTTAGATTTGAACTTAACGTGAAAAGTTAGCAGCACCATTTTTCTCAATCAATATAAAAGGCTTAAAATGTATCTTCAATCGGAATGAGAGAAACCTGGAGCAAATAAGGTGGGTTTAATTAATAAAAAAGTTCTTTATAATTCAAAAATGCAAATGTATTGTTTAACCAGCTATCTGTTTAGTTTTAAACATATTTTGTAACTATGCAGTTGAATTTGTTGTTAAGAAAAAAACTTATTCTCCTACAAAAATATAAAGAATGCTAAATCAAAAGACTTTGCGTTGATGAAGAGGGAAAGACCATGACAAAGGGAAGGCTGGATTTTTGGAGTATATTTTTTCTATGAAAGTCACTATAATATTCATATCAGTATTAAAAGGAACTCATTCTACAGGATATATTATGCAACCTTGAATGATGAAAATCTATCAAGATTGAAGCAAAGATTTTAATGGTCTTGTGTAAATTGTCAGATTGCTTCTTTTGTGGTTAGTTTAATTGTTAAAAGATAAAACAAATTGAATGTCGAGTGAATGCCATGAATCTTAGGAAAAGTTACGAAATGTAAGTAGATGCTATTCATCTTGTATGTCTCCTAGAAAGATTTCCTCAAGTGTATCTAAATGATGTTGTTCGATTTGGTGGATCTCTAGTGTTCATGATGAGTGTTTGGATTATTGACTAGTAGCGCTATTCTAGACTCTGGCACAATCTTTTGTCATAGTTAGATTTATATTAGGGAGCTGGTTAAACCTTGAGAGATCTATGAAGATCTTGTATTTGATTTTCGTCGAAAGTTGAGTGGGCTCCTTAACTTGAATTACATAAACAAGAAATTACCATGTTATCATGAAAATAATACCATATGAAAATATTTATGATAGAAAATGTTGATATTCAATGCACTGAAAGCTCTTGATAATTAGAATTGATGGTTGTGTAGTTCTTTGGAGAGGTTGAGGAATGAGGTTATTTATTTTGGAAAGTGCTCTCCATAGAAGGAATATATTTAAATTTGAAGTTTGGGAAATGTAAGTTCTAAAGTAAATTGGATTAATTATAGTTTTTTCTTCCACTCAGCTTGCCACAGTTTAAAATTGCTAAATTTGAGACTGGTCTTTAGGCCCGCCTCAGTGCAATTTCAAAGAAAAACACTTCGTGGTGTATGCCTCAAGCTGCTTGGGCGAGGCACACACATCACATTAATTGAGGCACACCTTTCTTCAATTATGTCGAGTCTTGCGCATGAGCGCTTGATTGACCATTTATTTTTTTATATTTTTTATTTTTGATGGTTCAAATTCAAATCGAAGCCACAATATCATGCACAAGAGCTTCCCTCTTCCCAGTCAGGCTTCCCAACATCAATGCCTATAGCTTTTACTGCCAGTGCTGTCGCGGTCATTTGGTACTGCTGCCGCCGACTCTGCTACTTGCCATTTTCACTATGACAATCAACTTCTTCTACAACAAGTGTGTTTNCATAGCTTTTACTGCCGGTGTTGTCGCGGTCATTTGGTACTGTTGCCACCGACTCTGCTACTTGCCATTTTCACTATGACAATCAACTTCTTCTACAACAAGTGTGTTTTTCTTGCTGCAACCACCGTTGCCCGTTGCTCTTATTATCACCGTTGCAGCCAATTGCTCATGCTGACGCCATTGTCGCCTTTTGCTCTGATTTTGGATTATTTATTGTGCTTTTATTTAGATTTTGGATATCATTATTTTAATTGAACACTATGAGTGAGGGAAATTTACCATGCGGAGCTCATCTTATGTCCTAATTTGATATNGTTGCTCCGATTTTGGATTATTTATTGTGCTTTTATTTAGATTTTGGATATAATTATTTTAATTGAACACTATGAGTGAGGGAAATTTACCATGCGGAGCTCATCTTATGTCCTAATTTGATATTTTATGTTACATCTATTTTATGATTGATGCTAGTTTGATGACTTCATCAATTGATGTTCACATCATATTTTTGTTTCGTGCACGTTGTTTCTTGATAAGTTGTGGCTTAACGCAATTTATTATTTCATATAAATACACTTTTTTAATTTTTATCATTTTAAAATTTTAATTTCTCTCTTTAATATATCTATAATTTATAATGCTAATATATTATTTTATCACCCCTCTATTTTGACTTACGCAATTTTTGAACTATGAGGCTTATGCCTCAGGCTGCCTCGAGACTTACATCTCACCTCATGAATTGAAAATCTCGCAATACCCAATTGCACAATTAAACATTGGAGCTTGCATAAATAAATAATAAACATGTACAGTATTGATATAGTTTATGGGATTCAATGGCCATATTTCTCATGTAAGGATCAATCCATGAACTAGTTAAATACTAGTAGTCATCAAGGAAATGTAGTAATTCTCGTTGTAAAGGTTTCCTACAAAGACTAGGAGATAAAATAACTGACATGAAAATTAGTTTTAATGAATATAAGTACTATTGTTTATCCCAATTTTGAGTAGGGCTGCTTGGCTTGGTGTATCATGTGTCTAAAGCAGAAGGAATACACAGATTTTGATTTATATAGCTTTTGGTATGTGAATTAAAACATATGCATTTTTTTTTTAAAAAGAAAATTGGAATCCCTAACAGAGTTTTTCTTGATGAATCCCAATTCTTTCTAAAAGGAGCAAAATTTTAGTGCGGTCTGATTTCAAGCCCCCTTCAAGATTCCGTTTTGCATGTGGTTTTACTTTGGAAACTCAAAACATTTACTCCATTTTGTGAGATTTCCTCGCTATCATTAACAACCGCACGACCTCTTCGCATGAGGTGTACAGACATCCCATGCCCCTATCACACTAGTATTTGTCCTCACTTGCGTTGATGATGCTACGGTCCTACCTTGCAGGGCAACCTACCTTGTGCACAACTTTACTCCTTGTACTCTAGCCATGACCCTGTGGAGCAGTTGTGTACCGTCTTCCACACTGTTGTCTCATCTGTTGGTTTAGAAACTATTTATTTTTTTTTTCAAAGTTAAATTGCTAATTAGATAGAAGAAATGATTTTATTTTGTATTTAAACAAACTCAAAAAAATCTTTTTATAACTGACCAATGCTCGAGAAATTAAGATTCACTATATTTATTTTCATTGCATTCTCAAAATGCATCTATTCTAAACACTTAAAGTCACTATAAAAAATTTGCAAAACCATATTTTATAGAGGAAATGATTTATTGGTCTGCATTTTCAGCAAGAAAATAGAAGGGTATTTTGTTTCTTTCATAAATATCTGCTTTAATAATCTAGTTGGGGACTGAAATACATGGTGTTTTTTTGTGGTTGGCCCTTAGCGACCAATCAGGAGAGGGGGAAGTTGATTCACCTAACCCCCTTGTTTTTTATGGTTTTTAGCTTAAGCTTGAAGGAGATTTGAAGCTGAAACCCATTTTGGTGGCTGTAACCTTCACATCCTCTACCTTAACACAATTCTTAATGGCCATAACATCATCTTCAGGAACTCACCATCCACTTCATGGTTGTGCCACTTTCATTCATCTACACCAACTCACCATGCTCGTCATCATTGTGCCAAATTCATTCTTCTTTCACCAACTTGTTTGAGCTATATGATTATGAAATTTTCATCATTGACCATCCCTTTAACTATGGTTACGAGATCTTTATTATGATTGCCTAATATCTTTCTTTCATCAATTGTTTAAAATTATGGTTGTGGCACACTTACCATTCATTAACTCTACAAGATTGCTGTAAAATCTCCTTTGCATATGTTCTGACATCGTCATCTTCCCCTAACTGTCTACACTTATGATTTTGATACCACCACCTTTTGTCAACTTTCTTTATTCTATAAAACCTTGGCAGAGAGAGGAAAAAGAGACAGAGAGAAATAGTGTCAAGAAAATTTTGAAAAATTTACAGAAAATAAAAAAATTGGGACAAATTGATTTTTTTTTGTCCAACTATGATTGGCTATTTCTGCAATATATTTTTGCCCTTTTAAATATTGAATTATTTATNGCAAGATTGCTGTAAAATCTCCTTTGCATATGTTCTGACATCTTCATCTTCCCCTAACTGTCTACACTTATGATTTTGATACCACCACCTTTTGTCAACTTTCTTTATTCTATAAAACCTTGGCAGAGAGAGGAAAAAGAGACAGATAGAAATAGTGTCAAGAAAATTTTGAAAAATTTACAGAAAATAAAGAAAATTGGGACAAATTGATTTTTTTTTTGTCCAACTATGATTGGCTATTTCTGCAATATATTTTTGCCCTTTTAAATATTGAATTATTTATTTATTGAAATTCTTATATAATCAATAGTACTATCAACTTCATTATCATTTTGCTATGTGTGTAATGAGTAATCAATTCCCTATTATGATATATTTTTAAAATATTCTATATTGAAACTGCTATTTTAAATAAATCAACTTTTGTGCCGTATCTATATCTTTTGTGAGCTGATTTGTCGAGAGAATCTTATAATTTTATCAATTCATGTTATGCTTAATTTGTATGAAGTTCTCAACTTCTGTGAAACCATTTGATGTGCTTCAATTTGTGTGACACCTTGATTCACTTTTCTAGAAAAAGTGCTACTTTGAAATATTTGCCTGCCTGATTAATCTTATTATTTTATTAACCTTGCGGCCCCACACTATTTTCCACAGAGGTACTTTATAGAAAATGTATAGTAGTGTTACAAAGAAAGAAATAGCAATTATGGAGTTGCATTTTTAATCGGATTGCAATTAAATAGACAATTATCTAATCAAAACTTAGTCATAATTATCTTCCTATAATGATTTTCTTGTTGCAAAATGATCTGTTAGGAAATCGACTACATAGACTTATCATTAGGCTTCTAAATTGAAAAC
>JXCR01023092.1:309460-337757 GCA_002079205.1 Phalaenopsis hybrid cultivar
GAATGAAGGTCCTAGGACCCTGCATCAACATGCACATATGTAGAACACCCAAATACTCTTAAGTGAGATAAACATACCTTTTTGTCACTTCAGACTTCTTCAAATAATTCTTTCTTCAAAGGTATTGATAGACCGTGGTTAATCATATAAATTGTAGTGTTAACTGCTTTTGGTATGCCTGCATGCAACCTCATGCTCCTAGGACGCTCTGTGATTGTTTTGTTAATGTGTCCAGCTACATTATTCTGCTGCGGTGTTTTAGGGATAGTGAACTCATACTTAATCCCCTTTGTAGCACAGAAATTTCAGAACTTTTGCTCACGATAATCGCCTCTATTATCTGATCTGAGACCTTTCAGCTTCAAGCCTCTCTACCACAACCTTCACTTTTTAAAGAGTTTAAATACATTAAATTTTTTTCTTTAACAAATAAACCCATACCTTTCTCGTGTGATCATCAATAAACGTGACAAAATAGTGAGAACCATCAATGGACTNATTCTAACATGAAAAACAACGTTTTTAGGTGTATGAATCACTCTCATACCGTCACTGTAGAGTTTCTCAATCCTCTGCTCCTTGTTCAATTCTGCCATGAAACTCTTTATCAAAATCATTTCTTTGCTAGCCTCAGTGATAGCAATATATCCGGCCTTCGTAGTTGAAAATGCAACGGTCTCNGTTCTAACATGAAAAACAACGTTTTTAGGTGTATGAATCACTCTCATATTGTCACTGTAGAGTTTCTCAATCCTCTGCTCCTTATTCAATTCTGCCATGAAACTCTTTAGCAAAATCATTTCTTTGCTAGCCTCAGTGATAGCAATATATCCGGCCTTCGTAGTTGAAAATGCAACGGTCTCCTGTAATCCAGAAACCCTACTCATCGCTGTGCTCCCCAATGTGAATATATACTTTGTTATACTTATCCTACTTTCCACATCTCCTGCTAGATCTGAATCTACAAATCCCTGCACTTCCGCAGCAAAGTGCTTTGTTGACTATTCACCTCAAATACCGGAGAATTTATTTTACTGTCGCCCAATGATGCTTGCCTTGATAGCCTGTGTACTTGCTGACCACTCCCACTACATATGAAATGTCTGGTCTGGNCAGGTCTGAATCTACAAATCCCTGCATTTCCGTAGCAAAGTGCTTTGTTGACTATTCTCCTCAAATACCGGAGAATTTATTTTACTGTCACCCAATGATGCTTGCCTTGATAGCCTGTGTACTTGCTGACCACTCCCACTACATATGAAATGTCTGGTCTGGTACAAATCATCGCATACATCAAACTCCCAACCGCTGATGCACACAGAGTTCTCTCCATGTGTGCTCGCTCTGCTTCAGAGTTAGGCGACAACTCCTTGGATAGTTTGAAGTGGCTACCTAAGGAGTGCTAATTGGTTTTGCCTCACTCATGTTAAACCTCTGTGGCGACAACTCATGTTAAACACTCTGTTTTTGCTGATTATCATCTCGAGAATCTTCTNAGAGTTAGGCGACAACTCCTTGGATAGTTTGAAGTGGCTACCTAAGGAGTGCTAATTGGTTTTGCCTCACTCATGTTAAACCTCTGTGGCGACAACTCATGTTAAACACTCTGTTTTTGCTGATTATCATCTCGAGAATCTTCTTGGTTGGATCTAAATCCTTTCTCGAACTCGCTTGATAATTGTTTCTTCAAGTTCTTGATTTTTTCCACATTTGCCACTGCAATCAACAGGTCATCCACATACAAAAGAAACAAAATATACAATCACTAAAGTGTTTTGTGAAGCAACATTGGTCTGCCTGATACTTCAAGTACGCATTTTCTGACATAAATGTGTAAAATCACTTGTAACATTGTTTCGGAAGCATAGAGGTTCTTCAATTTGCAGACTAAAACTTCTTTTCTTGAAATCTTGTAACCTTGTGGTTGCACCATGCTATTTCAGATTTTCATGTAAAAAAAGCAACTTTTACATCCATCTATTTCAAATGTAGATTTTCTTTTGCTATCAGACTCAACACAACCTTGACAGTCATCATCTTCACCACCGGGGANAATATACAATTACTAAAGTGTTTCGTGAAGCAACATTGGTCTGCCTGATACTTCAAGTACGCATTTTCTGAAATAAATGTGTAAAATCACTTGTAACATTGTTTCGGAGCCATAGAGGTTCTTCAATTTGCAGACTAAAACTTCTTTTCCTGAAATCTTGTAACATTGTGGTTGCACCATGCTATTTCAGATTTTCATGTAAAAAAAGCTACTTTTACATCCATCTGTTTCAAATGTAGATTTTCTTTTGCTATCAGACTCAACACAACCTTGACAGTCATCATCTTCACCACCGGGGAGATGATCTCTGAATAATCTACTTCTTCCCTCTGCTGGAAACCCTTCACAAGTCTTACCTTGTAGCGTTTGCTACCATCTGACTTCTATTTCAGCCTCTAAACCCATTTGTTGTGTAGTGCTCTTTTGTCATTTGGTAGTACTGTCAAATCCCAAGTTTCATAATTGCCTTACTTCATCCATGGCTATTTCCCATTCTCTTTAATCTTCAACTTGAGTGACCAACTCAAAGCATTCTGGTTNGACCCATTTGTTGTGTAGTGCTCTTTTGTCATTTGGTAGTACTGTTAAATCCCAAGTTTCATAATTGTATTACTTCATCCATGGCTATTTCCCATTCTCTTTAATCTTCAACTTGAGTGACCAACTCAAAGCATTCTGGTTCACCACTATCAGTTAGTAATAAATAGTGTAAAAAAAGTGAATACCTATGTACGGGTCATATCACTCGCGTGGATCTTCTGACTTCTGTAGCAGGTGACTAAGGAACTTTCAGCGCCTTTTCTGGTTGATTACTTATTCTTTCTCCATTCTCCTGATCACCAGTGTCATCTATTTCTACATATCTAGATTTTTCAGAAGTAGTTGACAAACTATCCTGAGTTATGACCTGTCCTTGTACATCTCATCTCATTGAATGTGATCCATGCTTCTGATGAATTTCTAATTATGATAATTCTAGAATTTGTACCCAAATTCATCTGAGCCATATCCAACGAAGGTGCACTTGATAGATTTTGAGTCAAGCTTGCTCTAGGCATACCTTTCTCTCATTCCCAATGAGGTCCTAGGACATTGCATCAACACACCCAAATTCATTTGAGCCATATTGAATGAAGGTCCTAGGACCCTGCATCAACATGCACATATGTAGAACACCCAAATACTCTTAAGTGAGATAAACATACATTTTTGTCACTTCAGACTTCTTCAGATAATTCTTTCTTCAAAGGTATTGATAGACCGTGGTTAATCATATAAATTGTAGTGTTAACAGCTTTTGGTATGCCTGCATGCAACCTCATGCTCCTAGGACGCTCTGTGATTGTTTTGTTAATGTGCCCAGCTACATTATTCTGCAGCGGTGTTTTAGGGATAGTGAACTCATACTTAATCCCCTTTGTAGCACAAAAATTTCAGAACTTTTGCTCACGATAATCGCCTCCATTATCTGATCTGAGACCTTTCAGCTTCAAGCCTCTCTACCACAACCTTCACTTTTAAAAGAGTTTAAATACATTAAATTTTTTGCTTTCACAAATAAACCCATACCTTTCTCGTGTGATCATCAATAAACGTGACAAAATAGTGAGAACCATCAATGGACTNGAACTTATAAAACTTTTCTCTCCACACATAAAGGAAATTTACAGAATTCACTGCACAATCTTCCCTCTCCGATCCGATGCAGTAATCATGTCAAATCACTGAAATCCATCTCTTCGACACTCCCACTTCACCTTGATGTTCGTCGAAGAATTCAGAAGAAAGAAACTCAGTCTTTTTTGAAAACTGCTCAAACTCTCGATTAAAAAATAAATTGTGAAAGAAAACTGTCCCGAGCGCTTAGGCGCCTAGGCTTGTCGCCTAAGTGCCAAGCCCTCTGTATCGATGCCCAAAATTGGGTGCCTAGGCGCTTGCCTCTCTGTACCTAGACACATGTGGGAGCATATGCGCCAGCCCCTCTGCTAAACTGCTCCCTATGGGCGCTTGCGCACCCATAGCCAGCACCTATTGCGTTGACATTCTGCCTGCTTGGGATGCTTAAACTCCACACAACAACCCAACAATCTCCCACTTGGAGACAATAGCATTGAACACCAATCCTCTATGCCTGCACTTCCATCTGAATCGCCTTTATAGTTTCGTACTGTGGTCACGTANAATGTTCGTCGAAGAATTCAGAAGAAAGAAACTCAGTCTTTTTTGAAAAATGCTCAAACTCTGGATTAAAAAATAAATCGTGAAAGAAAACTGTCCTGAGCGCTTAGGCGCCTAGGCTTGTCGCCTAAGTGCCAAGCCCTCTGTATTGATGCCCAAAATTGGGTGCCTAGGCGCCTGCCTCTCTGTACCTAGACACATGTGGGAGCATATGCGCCAGCCCCTCTGCTAAACTGCTCCCTATGGGCGCTTGCGCGCCCATAGCTAGCACCTATTGTGTTGACATTCTGCCTGCTTGGGATGCTTAGACTCCACACAACAACCCAACAATCTCCCACTTGGAGACATTAACATTGAACACCAATCCTCTATGCCTGCACTTCCATCTGAATCGCCTTTATAGTTTCGTACTGTGGTCACGTANTTGATGACAAATTCCACATATTCTGTCTGTAGAACTTTTTAAAATCAGAGCCCCTCGTGCGATACTCATCAGTTGATGCTATAGGATCAAATTTAGGATTATCAGCAGGTGTATACATCGGAGGTCCCATCATAGCCTCTCTTGGTGGATTAGGTGTGAAGCTTGAAGAGACAGAAGCATATGCCCCATCTGCTTTCTCAGCCATCTTTCTTAACCTTGGGTAATCAAGGTCAGCAAGTTGGCTTTCAATGCTTGGGTAGGCTATTTCAGGCTGTGGACTTATTAATGAGGGACTAGGTTTAGTCTGGATAGTTATGGGAGGTGGAGTTTTGGGTACTGACTCTGGCTGTGGTGGAGTTAGCGATGATAGTGGTGATGAATTATTATCTGAATCATCTCCCCATCCAGTGACTATTATAGGCTCATGATATATTTTAGGTACTGAATATTCCACCAGGTAATCATACTTGCCGCTTGGTTCTCCTAGTGGCCCGACTGTTGGGTCACCATTCTGATATTGCTCCCATAGACTTTGTTGATGACTTTTCTGTCGAACACTTCAGGTTTAAAGTATTCACGTTCCTTCGTTCGTTCTTCATCTTTTCCTTTTTATCTTCATCCTCCTCATCTTCTTTCCCACCACCTTCCGTATAATGATGAAAATCATTATTTAGCCGATTGAAATAAAGAAACAAGGAGAATGGATCAGCATCTTCAGTTTCATTAGTAACTTCTTCAGTGGAGGTATCAAAGACAGGTTCATCCAAATAAACCATCAAAGCCGTCTCTATGGTGATATTATCTTCTACATCATCAGAAGAAACATTGGGCAGTGCTGGTGGTGCCACATATGAATATCCTGAGAAAGATAGACGTATTGATCCATCAATACGTTGACGTGTTGACAACGATCGAGGGACTTGTAATCCCACATTATCAGATGACTTTAAATTTCAATCAAGACCGCGAATGTCATCAATAGTTTGCTTGGCACCTGGTAATGTCATGATACCATTAGATGTTAGGTAATCAGCTATGCCATCTACATGATATCGGAATCCAGCATGACTGGTGTTGGTGAGCCTTGCTACCAACACTATGGTAATTAAGAGATTAGATTCACCGGCTTGTCAGTGTTCATAATCATGAGTAAGTACTACGAGCTCCACGTGATTAAGAAAATCATGAATAGACATCATTATGTCTGGTGTAATGTACACTAGTTGTGTGCCATGCGTTAGATCCACTTCCATCATTCCAATGATTGAAACATCAGAACGCCATCTAGTGTCTCGTGGTTAAATGGAGTTTGCGGAAATAAAGGATCGCTGACTTGGGTTTCACAAAGAATATTATGTCAGAATTTTAAGCAGAATATATGAACAAACAAGCAGAAGATAATTTATGAAGCAAACGACTTACAAGAACAAACGCTAGGGAATTAGACACCTTCGGATGACTTCCGATGTCTGAAACCCTTACATTACATGCATATTTATAGCCAGGGAAATACTACAAACCAGCCATGGTTTTACGAAAACCATGGACTCAAAAAGTTAAAAGATTCCCACTAATAATTTAGTGGGTACAGTACAATACCACAAACCATAAAACCTGTCCATGGTTTTGATAAAACCATGGGCTGTGAATAATTTACATGATAATGGCGGGGTCCACATAACAGTATGGACCCACTACTCTGCACACATGTCTGACTCAGACCTTATTGTTAAGTCCTTTATCCGTAGTAAGTTATATGCCATGTATAATGTTTGTCAGTTCTCGTAGATTGCTGTCGACATACGGTCGGAGGTCACTGTAGGCATTATCTCTGCTAGATAATGTTTTACAGTATTTTGCTTTTGTATTATAGATGCACCTGAGTACTCCCAATTCATTAATGACCTTTTGGATTTGCTTTCGTTCAATTCGTCCTGCCATTCTTCGTAGTTCATTGCTGGTTCTGATATTTTGGGGGAACTCAATACTTTCCCATAGTAACTCCCAGTGTATGTCTGAAATGTTCCATCTTGGCTCATTGGATTGGGAATTACTAATCACGTTCTTCATCTTGATCAAATTCTTCATAAGGATTCTTGGCCCAATGAGCCAAGATGAAACATTTCAGACTTACACTGAGAGTTACTATGGGAAAGTATTGAGTTCCCACAAAATATCAGAACCAGCAATGAACTACGAAGAATGGCAGGACGAATTGAACGAAAGCAAATTCAAAAATTCATTAATGAATTGGGAGTACTCAGGTGCATCTACAATACAAAAACAAAATATTGTAAAGTATTATCTAGCAGAGATAATGCCTACAGTGACCTCCGACCGTATGTCAACAACAATTTACAAGAACTGACAAACATTATACATGTCATACAACTTACTACAGATAAAGGACTTGACAATAAGGTCTGAGTCAAACATGTGTGGAGAGTAGTGAGCCCATACTGTTATGTGGACCCCGCCATTATCATGTAAATTATTCATAACCCATGGTTTTATCAAAACCATGGACATGTTTTATGATTTGTGGTATTGTACTGTACCCACTAAATTATTAGTGGGAATCTTTTAGCTTTTTGAGCCCATGGTTTTCGTAAAACCATGGCTGGTTTGTGGTATTTCCCTGACTATAAATATGCATGTAATGTAAGGGTTTCAGACATCAGAAGTCATCCGAAGGTGTCTAATTCCCTAGCGTCTGTTCTTGTAAGTCGTTTGCTTGATAAATTATCTTCTGCTTGTTTGTTCATATATTCTGCTTAAAATTATGACATAATATTCTTTGTGAAACCCAAGCCAGCGATCATTTATTTCCGCAAACTCCATTTAACCACGAGACACTAGATGGCGTTTTGATGTTTCAATCATTGGAACGATGGAAGTAGATCTAACGCATGACACACAACTAGTGTACATTACACCAGACATAATAATGTCTATTCATGATTTTCTTAATCACGTGGAGCTTGTAGTACTTACTCATGGTTATGAACACTGGCAAACCGGTGAATCTAATCTCTTAATTACCAGAGCGTTGGTAGCAAAGCTCACCAACACCAGTCATGCTGGATTCCGATATCATGTAGATGACATAGCTGATTACCTAACATCTAATGGTATCATGATATTACCAGGTGCCAAGCAAAATATTGATGACCTTCGCGGTCTTGATTGAAATTTAAAGTCATCTGATAATGTGGGATTACAAGTCCCCCGATCGTTGTCAACACGCCAACGTATTGATGGATCAATACGTCTATCTTTCTCAGGATATTCATATGTGGCACCACCAACACTGCCCAATGTTTCTTCTGATGATGTAGAAGATAATACCACCATAGAGACGGCTTTGATGGTTTATTTGGATGAACCTGTCTATGATACCTCCACTGAAGAAGTTACTAATGAAACTGAAGATGCTGATCCAGAAGATGTTGATCCATTCTTCTTGTTTCTTTATTTCAATCGGCTAAATAATGATTTTCATCATTATACAGAAGGTGGTGGGAAAGAAGATGAGGAGGATGAAAATAAAAAGGAGAAAGATGAAGAACAAACGAAGGAACGTGAATACCCTAAACCATCATTATCCCGACACAATTCAGTTATTTTGGATTTTACCGGTGGAGACATTAGTAGAGAAACTAATTTTCTGTCCTCCACCACCAGTTTTTTTGGAGCTTTGCAGTCCTTCTTGAAATGTCATTTCTTACCGCGGTTTCAGCATTCTCCTCTGCTTGGCTTGGGATTTACTTTCTTGGACATATATTTGCCTCTGCTTGTATTTCTGCCCAGATTCCTTCCCCTGTTATCAGCATTCAATGTCATTAACAACTTTTTTGCAAACATCTTCATTCAACGTTAGACCCACGATATCATTGAATTGAACTTAAAGTCCTTGAAAAATTACTCACCACCATTACCAAACCATCCCAAATGTCCGACAATGAAGACAGTATTACCAGTGCTCTGACCTCATCATCAAACTTGATCTTCACAGAGCACAATTGACTTGTCACAGTGTTGAAGTTATTGAGATGCTTTGCCATTGAGCTGACTTCTATCTGAATGTTGAATAATTTCTTCATGAGAAAAAAATTTATTGGAAGTAGAAGGTTTTTCATACATATTGGCCAGTGCCCGCCGTGAGATTTACCGTAGTTTTCTCATTCATAATATTGAACACAACATATGTTAAAATTGTTGGTCTGATCAAACCTACTGTCGTTCAATCCAACACTTCTCATTCATCCATAGACATAGATTCAGACTTCTTTGTAATTCTTTGTATTGGTAAGTATAATTTTTTCTGATACAACAAATTCTCCACTTATATCTTTCAGAAAACAATGTTCGTACCATTGAACTTCTCCTTCTTAAACTTTGCTTATTTGGCCATTGTTCCCACGATTTGTGCTCTGATACCAGTTGATTGGAATATACACAAAGACCAATTCTTAATTTTACCGGGTTTAGAATCAATTAGAAACTAAACCATACTGCGAAATAAGAAGATCACATCAATTCGAGAAAATCAGAACAAAGAATTAAATAGAAAACACAATCAAAATAACCAAAAGTGCACATAAGAATTCCACGTAGAAAAACCTAAGAACGGGAAAAAAACCACAATGCCACACCACCAGAAAATTTTATTATGAAATTCAGAACGTTTCATAAAGAACTTATGCAAGTTCTCTCTCCACAGCCAAAGAAAACTTACAGGACTCTCTCTCCTCTTCGATGCAAGAATCACACCGAATTATTGAAATCCATGTTTTTGACACTCCTCATCTTCACCGGGATGCTCGTAGAAGAATTCAAAAGAAAGAAACTCAAAGCCCTTTTTGCAAACTGCTCAAAATCGGGATTAAAAAGAACTCTCGAAAGAAATGTTCCAGGAGCTTAGGTGCCTTGACTTGGCGTTTATACTACAAGCCCTCTGTATCGATGTCCAAAATTGGACGCCTATGCATCTGTACCCAAACATAAGTAGGCGCATATGCGCTAGTCCTTCTGTCAAACTGCGTCCAATGGGCGCATCATGCGCCCATAGTCGTTGCCTAAGCACCAACATTTTGCCTGTTTGGGATGCTTCAGCTCCACACAACAACCCAACACATGAGAAGTACTTTGGGGAGTTCTAGGTAAGAAAGATGTTGATGTTACTTATATTCAAGTCATTAAACATATGTTTATTAGAGCTGTTACTTGTGTTCGAACAGAAGGAGGATTGACCAAATATTTTTCTATTTCAGTTGGATTCTATCAGGCATCGACTTTAAGCCCATATCCGTTTGTTTTAGTTATGGACGCTCTTACTAGTTATTTACAGGAGTCTGCACGTGCACCTTGGTTTAAGCTTTTCACTTATGATGTCTTTCTTCTGGAGGTCCATGTTGGAGTCTAAAGATCTTTGTTTGAGTAGATCGAAAATTGAATATATGGAATTGAATTTTAGTTGTAGTAGTATCACTAGTGGCAGAGTTATAACTATGGGTGATCAAATCATTAAAAGGTGTGAACGTTTTAGATGTTTTGGGTCTATTGTTTAAAGTGATGTTGATATAGAGGGGATGTTATTAGTATAATTCAATTTAGTTGGTTGAAGTGGAGGAATGCATCGGGTCTATTGTGTGATAGAAAGGTGTTGCCTAGAGTTAGAAGGAAAATTTTATAAAATGATGGTGAGACCTGCAATGCTCTATGGCGCAGAATGTTGGTCTTTAAAAGAGAATCATAAAACAATTTTTAAGTNCATCTGCTTTCTCAGCTATCTTTCTTAACCTTGGGTAATCAAGGTCAGCAAGTTGACTTTCAATGCTTGGGTAGGCTATTTCAGGCTGTGGACTTATTAATGAGGAACTAGGTTTAGTCTGGATGATTATGGGAGGTGGAGTTTTGGGTACTGGCTCTGGCTGTGGTGGAGTTAGCGATGATAGTGGTGATGAATTATTATCTAAATCATCTACCCATACAGTGACTATTATAGGCTCATGATATATTTTAAGTACTGAATATTCCACCAAGTAATCATACTTGCCGCTTGGTTCTCCTAGTGGCCCGACTATTGGGTCACCATTCTGATATCGCTCTCATAGACTTTGTTGATGACTTTTCTGTCGAACACTTGAGTTTTCAGGTTTAGGGTATTCACGTTCCTTCGTTCGTTCTTCATCTTTCTCCTTTTTATCTTCATCCTCCTCATCTTCTTTCCCACCACCTTCCGTATAATGATGAAAATCATTATTTAGCCGATTGAAATAAAGAAACAAGGAGAATGAATCAGCATCTTCTGGATTAGCATCTTCAATTTCATTAGTAACTTCTTCAGTGGAGGTATCAAAGACAGGTTCATCCAAATAAACCATCAAAGCCGTCTCTATGGTGGTATTATCTTCTACATCATCAGAAGAAACATTGGGCAGTGCTGGTGGTGCCACATATGAATATCCTGAGAAAGATAGACGTATTGATCCATTAATACGTTGACGTGTTGACAACGATCGGGGGACTTGTAATCCCACATTATCAGATGACTTTAAATTCCAATCAAGACCGCGAATGTCATCAATAGTTTGCTTGGCACCTGGTAATGCCATGATACCATTAGATGCTAGGTAATCAGCTATGCCATCTACATGATATCGGAATCCAACATGACTGGTGTTGGTGAGTCTTGCTACCAACGCTCTGGTAATTAAGAGATTAGATTCACCGGCTTGCCAGTGTTCATAACCATGAGTAAGTACTACGAGCTCCACATGATTAAGAAAATCATGAATAGACATCATTATGTCTGGTGTAATGTACACTAGTTGTGTGCCGTGCGTTAGATCCACTTCCGTCGTTCGAATGATTGAAACATCAGAACGCCATCTAGTGTCTCGTGGTTAAATGAAATTTGTGGAAATAAAGGATCGCTGGCTTGGGTTTCACAAAGAATATTATGCCAGAATTTTAAGCAGAATATATGAACAAACAAGCAGAAAATAATTTATTAAGCAAACGACTTACAAGAACAGACGCTAGGGAATTAGACACCTTCGGATGACTTCCGATGTCTGAAACCCTTACATTACATGCATATTTATACCCAGGGAAATACCACAAACCAACCATGGTTTTACGAAAACCATGGACTCAAAAAGCTAAAAGATTTCCACTAATAATTTAGTCGGTACAGTACAATACCACAAACCATAAAACCTGTTCATGGTTTTGATAAAACCATGGGCTGGGAATAATTTACATGATAATGGCGGGGTCCACATAACAGTATGGGCCCACTACTCTGCACACATGTCTAACTCAGACCTTATTGTTAAGTCCCTTATCCGTAGTAAGTTGTATGTCATGTATAATGTTTGTCAGTTCTCGTAGATTGCTGTCGACATATGGTCGGAGGTCACTGTAGGCATTATCTCTGCTAGATAATGCTTTACAGTATTTTGCTTTTGTATTGTAGATGCACCTGAGTACTCCCAATTCATTAATGACCTTTTGGATTTGCTTTCGTTCAATTCGTCCTGTCATTCTTCGTAGTTCATTGTTGGTTCTGATATTTTGTGGGAACTCAATACTTTACCATTGTAACTCCCTATGTAAGTCTGAAATGTTCCATCTTGGCTCATTGGATTGAGAGTTACTAATCACGTTCTTCATCTTGATCAAATTCTTCATAAAGATTCTTGACCCAATGAGTCAAGATGGAACATTTCAGACTTACACTGGGAGTTACTATGGGAAAGTATTGAGTTCCCACAAAATATCAGAACCAGCAATGAACTACGAAGAATGGCAGGACGAATTGAACGAAAGCAAATCCAAAAGGTCATTAATGAATTGGGAGTACTCAGGTGCATCTACAATACAAAAACAAAATACTGTAAAGCATTATATAGTAGAGATAATGCCTACAGTGACCTCCGACCGTATGTCGACAGCAATCTACAAGAACTGACAAACATTATACATGTCATACAACTTACTACGGATAAAGGACTTAACAATAAGGTGTGAGTCAGACATGTGTGGAGAGTAGTGGGCCCATACTGTTATGTGGACCCCGCCATTATCATGTAAATTATTCACAGCCCATGGTTTTATCAAAACCATGGACATGTTTTATGGTTTGTGGTATTGTACTGTACCCACTAAATTATTAGTGAGAATCTTTTAGCTTTTTGAGCCCATGGTTTTCGTAAAACTATGACTGGTTTGTGGTATTTCTCTGGCTATAAATATGCATGTAATGTAAGGGTTTCAGATATCGGAAGTCATCCGAAGGTGTCTAATTCCCTAGCGTCTGTTCTTGTAAGTCGTTTGCTTAATAAATTATCTTCTGCTTGTTTGTTCATCTATTCTGCTTAAAATTCTGGCATAATATTCTTTGTGAAACCCAAGCCAACGATCCTTTATTTCCGCAAACTCCATTTAACCACGAGACACTAGATGATGTTCTGACGTTTCAATCATTGGAACGATGGAAGTGGAATTAACGCATGACACACAACTAGTGTACATTACACCAGACATAATGATGTCTATTCATGATTTTCTTAATCACGTGGAGCTCGTAGTACTTACTTATGGTTATGAACATTGGCAAGCCGGTGAATCTAATCTCTTAATTACCAGAGCGTTGGTAGCAAAACTCACCAACACCAGTCATGCTGGATTCCGATATCATGTAGATGACATAGCTGATTACCTAGCATCTAATGGTATCATGACATTACCAGGTGCCAAGCAAACTATTGATGACCTTCGCGGTCTTGATTGAAATTTAAAGCCATCTGATAATGTGGGATTACAAGTCCCCCGATCGTTGTCAACACGTCAACGTATTGATGGATCAATACGTCTATCTTTCTCAGGATATTCATATGTGGCACCACCAGCACTGCTCAATGTTTCTTCTGATGATGTAGAAGATAATACCACCATGGAGACGACTTTGATGGTTTATTTGGATGACCCTGACTTTGATACCTCCACTGAAGAAGTTACTAATGAAACAGAAGATGCTGATCCAGAAGATGCTGATCCAGAAGATGTTGATCCATTCTCCTTGTTTCTTTATTTCAATCGGCTAAATAATGATTTTAATCATTATACGGAAGGTGGTGGGAAGGAAGATGAGGATGATGAAAATAAAAAGGAGAAAGATGAAGAACGAACGAAGGAACGTGAATACCCTAAACCATCATTATCCCGACACAATTCAGTTATTTTGGATTTTACCGGTGGAGACATTAGCAGCGAAACTAATTTTCTGTCCTCCACCACCAATTTTTTTGGAGCTTTGCAGTCTTTCTTGAAATGTCATTTCTTGCCGCAGTTTCAACATTCTCCTCTGCTTGGCTTGGGATTTACTTTCTTGGACTTATATTTGCCTCTGCTTGTATTTCTGCCCAGATTCCTTCCCCTGTTATCAGCATTCAATGTCATTAATAACTTTTTTGCAAACATCTTCATTCAACGTTAGACCCACGATATCATTGAAATTGAACTTAAAAGTCCTTGAAAAATTACTCACCACCATTACCAAACCATCCCAACTGTCCGACAATGAAGACAGTATTACCAGTGCTCTGACCTCATCATCGAACTTGATCTTCACAGAGCACAATTGACTTGTCACAGTGTTGAAGTTATTGAGATGCTTTGCCATTGAGCTGACTTCTATCTGAATGTTGAATAATTTCTTCATGAGAAAAAAATTTATTGGAAGTAGAAGGTTTTTCATACATATTGGCCAGTGCCCGCCGTGAGATTTACCGTAGTTTTCTCATTCATAATATTGAACACAACATATGTTAAAATTGTTAGTCTGATCAAACCTACTGTCGTTCAATCCAACACTTCTCATTCATCCATAGACATAAATTCAGACTTCTTTGTAATTCTTTGTATTGGTAAGTATAATTTTTTCTGATACAACAAACTCTTCGCTTATATCTTTCAGAAAACAATGTTCGTACCATTGAACTTCTCCTTCTTAAACTTTGCTTATTTGGCCATTGTTCCCACTCGATCGATCCGTGCTCTGATACCAGTTGATTGGAATATACACAAAGACCAATTCTTAATTTTACCGGGTTTAGGATCAATTAGAAACTAAACCATACTGCGAAATAAGAAGATCACATCAATTCGAGAAAATCATAACAAAGAATTAAATAGAAAACACAATCAAAATAACCAAAAGTGCACATAAGAATTCCACGTAGAAAAACCCAAGAACGGGAAAAAAACCACGATGCCACACCACCAGAAAATTTTATTATGAAATTCAGAACGTTTCGTAAAGAACTTATGCATGTTCTCTCTCCACACCCAAAGAAAACTTACAGGACTCGCTCTCCTCTTCGATGCAAGAATCACACCAAATTATTAAAATCCATGTTTTTGACACTCCTCATCTTCACCGAGATGCTTGTAGAAGAATTCAAAAGAAAGAAACTCAAAGCCTTTTTTGCAAACTGCTTAAAATCGGGATTAAAAAGAACTCTCGAAAGAAATGTTCCAGGAGCTTAGGTGCCTTGACTTGGCGTTTAAACTACAAGCCCTTTGTATCGATGTCCAAAATTGGACGCCTATGCATCTGTACCCAAACACAAGTAGGCGCATATGCGCTAGTCCTTCTGTCAAACTGCATCCAATGGGCGCATGAGCGCCCATAGCCGTTGCCTAAGCACCAACATTTTGCATGTTTGGGATGCTTCAGCTCCACACAACAACTCAACACATGAGAAGTACTTTGGGGAGTTTTAGATAAGAAAGATGTTGATATTACTTATATTCAAGTCATTAAACATATGTTTATTAGAGCTGTTACTTGTGTTCGAACAGAAGGAGGATTGACCAAATATTTTTCTATTTCAGTTGGATTCTATCAGGGATCGACTTTAAGCCCATATCTGTTTGTTTTAGTTATGGACGCTCTTACTAGTTATTTACAAGAGTCTGCACGTGCACCTTGGTTTAAGCTTTTCACTTATGATGTCTTTCTTCCGGAGGTCCATGTTGAAGTCTAAAGATCTTTGTTTGAGTAGATCGAAAATTGAATACATGGAATTGAATTTTAGTTGTAGTAGTATCACTAGTGGCAGAGTTATAACTATGGGTGATCAAATCATTAAAAGGTGTGAACGTTTTAGATGTTTTGGGTCTATTGTTTAAAGTGATGCTGATATAGAGGGGATGTTATTAGTATAATTCAATTTGGTTGGTTGAAGTGGAGGAATGCATCGGGTCTATTGTGTGATAAAAAGGTGCTGCTTAGAGTTAGAAGGAAAATTTTATAAAATGGTGGTGAGACCTGCAATGCTCTATGGCGCAGAATGTTGGTCTTTAAAAGAGAATCATAAAACAATTTTTAAGTGTTGTTGAGATGAGAATGCTTAGGTGGATGAATGACTCGACACTTAGAGATAAAATGTGAAATGAATATATTCGTGATAGGGTTGGTGTAGCTTCAGCGACAGACAAGATTAGAGAGAATAGTCTTTAGATGGTTTGTTCACATTAAACGTCGACCATCTGGTGATCTTGTTAGGAGAGTAGATGTTTTAGATTCAACTTATGTTAAGAAAGACAAAGGTAAACCTAAAAAAACTTGGGCATATTGTATAAAAAATGATTTTAATCTATTAGAATTAAATGAAAATATGACAATAAGATGCAATGGAGAAAAAGGATTTCATGTAGCCTACCCCCTTAATGGGATAAAGACTCATTGTTGTTTTATCATTATAGAGTACAGTGAAGAACCTTGAACATACATAAGACATTAAGTCCCTACTTATATGAGCACTGTCAAGCCTTATGGAGAAACAATTTAACATGGCAGATAGGACATGTTTTGTGTTGCTGGATGTTTTGTATCGTTTTGGTAATAGAATTCATGTCAGCTTTGAACCAACATTGCAGAGTGTTTGGTGCAAGGAAACTTCAATTTGGCCTTGGGTGACTGGCTGTACAAAAATTGTGTTGTGCCATACACATTGGTTGTCATTAGGTCTGTGCAACGTTCAAATATTTGAGGTTTGTTGTCTGAACTCTTTTCTTATTTTCAATTTTGTTTTGTTGCTGCAATTAGTGCACTTTTAGGTTGGATTAAACTGCCCTAATTTGCCGCAAAGTTTTTTTTTTAAAAAAATGTGTGCATTCAACCTTCCTTTGTATTTGGAAAGTAGCGTGTTTCTGCATCAATCACATAATTTTAGTGATTTATGACAATAACCATGTGTATTGGAATACAATTTTAGAAAAAAAACTGTGCTGGTTGCTTAGATTATTGAATTTATAGGAGTGGCTGTGTGCATATACGGCCAGTGCATGGCGGCTGTTGGCAAACATTACATTGGTTTCAAGTTGCTCTGAATCTCTGATACTGTTAATCTGCGGTCATTATACTAGTTTAATCTGGTTGNACTGTGCTGGTTGCTTAGATTATTGAATTTATAGGAGTGGCTGTGTGCATATACGGCCAGTGCATGGCGGCTGTTGGCAAACATTACATTGGTTTCAAGTTGCTCTGAATCTCTGATACTGTTAATCTGCGGTCATTATACTAGTTTAATCTGGTTGCTCATGTGACGAGCTGTAATCAATTGTGAATGATGAAATAGCATTGTTTTAGGGAGGGAATTTATTTAGGAATATGACATAGCTTATGTGACATGCATTTCCCATCTTGAAAGGTTCAGTTAGTCTTATTTTCTCATGTTGAAAATTCTTTCTTATGAGAAGTTTGATCTGAGTTCATGGAAAACATTATGTGATGCAATATAACTCAATTAATTGAGCCTAAAATAGATTAAAAGAATTCCAAATATTTAGCAATGGAGCTGAACTGGAATCGATTTCATTCCTTTTTGTCTCATTAATTTTTGGCTGAATTTTTAATGCATTTTATTTGATTGATTTTATTAGATTGGATTATGTTATTTTGAATAATATTATATTTGAATGTAAATGTTTGATATAATTATAGTTAAATTTACATGTGAAATTTAATTTCAAATTATTTATCCTTGTTTTTACAACTATGTGCTATAAATAGGGATATATGGCTTGTATTCATTATTGTCTGTTAATAATTGATTTAATGAAATTTATTTGAGGCTAAACTAAGATTTACTTGATTTAAGTTGTGTAATGGGGTTGCTTCAAGTCATGTAAGCGGCCTTTCTCTGGACCTTCATCTAATTTGGCACCGGATTTAGTTTTGTTCAAATCACATTTTTTTTCTTGATCAATTTAATAAATCTTAATCATGTATCATGCCATTTATTTTTCTCTGTAAAACCTCTTTTGTGTAAACCCCCTAGTAGTCATCTTCAATTGGATCCGTAGAACCAACCTAGACTCACGGTCTGTGTTACAACTGGTCAAATGCCTATTTTTAAATGCCCTATACTGATACCTCAGAATGATAGATAGCCTCTTTCATGTAACCTTTAGTTCTCTATTTTAGACCTTGATGTGGTCCTTTCACCAGATATCCAAAAAATTTTTCTAGCTCAAGTAACTTCTATCCTTGACTTCCTCTATTTGTCTTCTTTTTGTCTTGTTCAACTAATGTTGTCGTACTTTCTCTTGCTTGTTTCATACTCGCACCCTTTAATGTTTTTCTCTCTACGCCAGCCATGTACTTGCTCCATCATGTGCACCCCGCTCTCATACTTTGTTGTGTCCTGCACACTTTCTTTGGTCCTTCGACCACAGTTTCTTTCTCATCACAGGTGTTCTTTTTGGCCTCAACAGAGGCCTCCTTCCTTTGTTTACTTTGCATCACGCCTGCATACTTATTGTTGCTTGCCATATCAAGTTTGCCCTCAATGGCAACCACAATAACAAATGTTGTTGTAACCTCTTCGTCATTCCTTGCTCCTCATCCTGCAGTTAGAAATCGCCGCCACAATTCATCTAATTGCTAGTCTCCTCCACTCATCTAATTGCTAGTCTCCTGCACGTTTCCATCATCCAAGTTTTTTAATCAATTTTTAAAAGTAGCCACTTTTTTTTTTCCTACAGATGCCAATCTCTCTCTCACACACACACACACACATACAGATGCCAATCTCACACACCTTTTTGGTATCAGAGCCTAACCATTTAAAATTAATTTTAAATTTAACCTTAGAATTTAATTTAGAATTAATTTTAAATGCGCGGAAGCGTGGTGGGTTTAGACATTAGATTTAAATTATTACTTCGATAAAATTTTAAATTTAAAATGGAAAGTAAAGAACCTTGTAATCATCTTTTTGAATTAGGAAAATGTAGCATGACTAAAGAATGTATTTACTGTACTTATTATCCAGATCAACATCATAGATATATGTGTCAGTTATGTCTAATAGAACTATGTCATTTATGTTTAAAGAAACATCATAATCTTGATCATAGAGATTTTATAAAACCAAAGGAAGATATAAATGTACCCAAAAAACTAGAAAAGATAGAATTCGAATTAGAAAAAAATAATCTTAATATTGAAAAGATACTTTTTAGATTAGAAAAGTTAGAAGATAAAGATAAGGATCATGATATGAAAATGCAAAAGATAGAACATAAGATGAAAAAATTAAAATAAAAAATGAAAGAATATGATTCGGAAGAAAAAATAAGAAAATATTCTAGATTTGAAAAAGAAAAAAAGTATAAAACGACAAGAAAAATCAGTTTTTGAAAAGAACAACTTGGAAGAAAGCGATAAAAAGAAAATGTTAGAAAGAACTATAAGAAATGAATCAAAAGAAAAAAAGTGAAAAAAGACAAGAGAGACCAGTTTCTGAAAAAGATAGTTTTGAAGAAAGCACAAAAAAAAAAAAGACAGATCACGAAGAAAAGAATCAAAGGACAGTGCTAAGATGTATGAATTATTAAATTCTGAAAAAGAAGCATCTAATACAGAAAAAAAGAAAGAAAAGATTAGACAAAATTTGTGAAAAAGAATCAATCTCTGGAAAAACAAGTTCTGAAGAAGAAATGAAAAAGAGAAGATTAGCTAGAGAATCAAAATTTAATAAAGTTAGTTTGAAATATGAGAATATCCAAAGAGTATCAGATACAGAAAGAAATACTGATTCAGAAGATATAGAAGAATATAATGAAATAAATAAGATAGATTTTACACAAACAAAGACTGCATTTACAGATTATTATCCATTTCATCCAACTTCTTTAATTGTAGTCCATGCTATATAAATTTTGGAAGACAAATCACAATTAACAGTTCAGAATATAATAGATAGTGAGAGTACGACATCAGTACTAACATAAAATTTAATACCAAGTAGTTTTAAAAATTATCATCCTACGAATACAACTTCTTACTCAGTGAGAGATCAAACTTTAAAATTTAACAAATACTTAATGAATAGTCAGATTAAATTTTTTATTGATCATACAACTGTTGAGTTATCTGAGAAATATAGTTTACCAAAAATATTAGTATATGAGACAAAAAATAATGAGTTTATTTTGGGTCTTAATTTTATGCTAAGTTTAGAAGGACAGATAAACATAACAAAAGACTACTTAACAATTAATAAAAAAACCTCAATAATTACTACCAATAAACATAGTAGTTATGTTTTAAAAAATAGAGAAAAATCTAAAATTAAATTAGATTTGAACCCTGAAATTTCTGAATATTTAAATTATTGTTATAAACAAGATAAAACATTTACTTATCAAATATCTAAACCATTAGAAAAAATATTTCAATTAGCTAAGGAAATCCAAATAATACGAGAGAAACCCTTGAAACATTGAGAAATGAATAAAGAATTAGCAAATATATCAATTATAAACGAAGATTTAGTAATTAGAACAAAAAAATTAGAATATAGTTTTTCAGATAAAAAAAATTTAAAATACAATTAAAAGAATTAATAGACTTAGGGTTAATTAGGAATTCAAATTCAGAACATAAATCTGCAGCATTCATGGTAAGAAATCATGCTGAAATTTTAAGAGAAAAAACTAAGATGATTATAAATTATAAAAGATTAAATGATAATACTGAGGATGATGGATACAAAATACCTGATAAAGACATGTTAATAAATTTGATACAAGATAAAAAATATTTTTGTAAATTTGATTGTAAATCAAGATTTTGGCAGACTAAATTAAATGAAGATTCTATAAAATATATTGCATTTACCACACCTTTAGGACATTATAAATGAATTATTATGCCTTTTGGATTAAAAAATGCTCCTAGCATATTTCAAAAAAAATGAATAATATATTTAAACATTTAGATTATGTGCTTGTATATATCGATGATATTTTAGTAACATCACATATTTTAAAAGAACATTATAAACATGTTGAAGAAGTATTAAGATTATGTATTGAAAATGAAATTATATTATCTAAAAAAAATAAAAATAGCAAAGGAATGTATAGAATTCTCAGGGCAAAAAATAGGAAAATGAACAATAGAATTACACGATCATATTTCAAAAAAGATATTATAATTTCCAGATAAAATAGAAGATACGAAAGAATTATAAAAAATTTTAGAACTTTTAAATTATGCTAGACCATATATAAAAAACTTAGGAAAAATAATTAAATCACTATACAAAAAGTCCTCTTCAACAGGACAAATATTTTAATACAGAAGATGTAAAAATTATACAAAAAATAAAAAAACAAGTTAAAAATTTACCAAGATTAAAATTACTCTTAGAAAAAGAATATAAAGTTGTAGTGGTAGACGCTTTTGAAAATGGATGGGGTGCAGAATTAAGAGTAAAACCATATGAAGAAGCCTATTTAAATACTGAACAATTATGCAGATACGCTTATGGTAGCTTTAGACAATTACCTTCAAACGTGTCTTCTTTAGATTATGAAATATTAGGAGTAATTAATGTACTTAATTCTTTTAGATTATTCTTACAGAAAAAAATTACTATAAGAACTGATTGTGAAGCTATAGTACATTTTTATAAAAATAAAAATGAAAAAAAAATATATAGTAAAAAATGAATTAATTTTGTAACTACTATAGAAGGAAATTGATATAATGTTAGCTTTGAACATATTAAAAGCAAAAATAATTTTTTATCTGATTTCCTTTCTAGAGCAATAAAACATGAAGATTTAAAGTATTTAGATTTTAAACCTCCATAAATTTTATATTAATCATATAAGTTTTATTTTTCTTGCAAGAATGGAGCAAAGAATGATTAAATTTGGACATTTAAAATTACCAAATAAGCATGGAACAAATCTACAATTTAAATATAAAGATCAATTACCAAAACCATTAAATCTTTTTCAAAATACTATTTCAGATAACTTATGGTGTAATAAAAGTAATACATCTATGATGGTTCATACTTTAAATTGCTTAACTATAATTTTTATGGAAACCAACAATATAATACAAAATTTACAAACTAAAAGAATATCTTCTAATCAACAAGACAAAATTGAAGAGTTAGAAAAATAACTTAAAGAATAAAAAGAAAAAACTCTTAAACTANTACTTTCTCTTGCTTGTTTCATACTCGCACCCTTTAATGTTTTTCTCTCTACGCCAGCCATGTACTTGCTCCATCATGTGCACCCCGCTCTCATACTTTGTTGTGTCCTGCACACTTTCTTTGGTCCTTCGACCACAGTTTCTTTCTCATCACAGGTGNCACTTTCTCTTGCTTGTTTCATACTCGCACCATTTAATGTTTTTCTCTCTACGCCAGCCATGTACTTGCTCCATCATGTGCACCCGGCTCTCATACTTTGTTGTGTCCTGCACACTTTCTTTGGTCCTTCGACCACAGTTTCTTTCTCATCACAGGTGTTCTTTTTGGCCTCAACAGAGGCCTCCTTCCTTTGTTTACTTTGCATCACGCCTGCATACTTATTGTTGCTTGCCATATCAAGTTTGCCCTCAATGGCAACCACAATAACAAATGTTGTTGTAACCTCTTCGTCATTCCTTGCTCCTCATCCTGCAGTTAGAAATCGCCGCCACAATTCATCTAATTGCTAGTCTCCTCCACTCATCTAATTGCTAGTCTCCTGCACGTTTCCATCATCCAAGTTTTTTAATCAATTTTTAAAAGTAGCCACTTTTTTTTTTCCTACAGATGCCAATCTCTCTCTCACACACACACACACACATACAGATGCCAATCTCACACACCTTTTTGGTATCAGAGCCTAACCATTTAAAATTAATTTTAAATTTAACCTTAGAATTTAATTTAGAATTAATTTTAAATGCGCGGAAGCGTGGTGGGTTTAGACATTAGATTTAAATTATTACTTCGATAAAATTTTAAATTTAAAATGGAAAGTAAAGAACCTTGTAATCATCTTTTTGAATTAGGAAAATGTAGCATGACTAAAGAATGTATTTACTGTACTTATTATCCAGATCAACATCATAGATATATGTGTCAGTTATGTCTAANAGTTTAGACATTAGATTTAAATTATTACTTTGATAAAATTTTAAATTTAAAATAGAAAGTAAAGAACCTTGTAATCATCTTTTTGAATTAGGAAAATGTAGCTTGACTAAAGAATGTATTTACTGTACTTATTATCCAGATCAACATCATAGATATATGTGTCAGTTATGTCTAATAGAACTATGTCATTTATGTTTAAAGAAACATCATAATCTTGATCATAGAGATTTTATAAAACCAAAGGAAGATATAAATGTACCCAAAAAACTAGAAAAGATAGAATTCGAATTAGAAAAAAATAATCTTAATATTGAAAAGATACTTTTTAGATTAGAAAAGTTAGAAGATAAAGATAAGGATCATGATATGAAAATGCAAAAGATAGAACATAAGATGAAAAAATTAAAATNTATCATAGAGATTTTATAAAACCAAAGGAAGATATAGATGTACCAAAAAAATTAGAAAATATAGAATTCGAATTAGAAAAAAATAATCTTAATATTGAAAAGATACTTTTTAGATTAGATTAGTTAGAAGATAAAGATAAGGATCATGATATGAAAATGCAAAAGATAGAACATAAGATGAAAAAATTAAAATAAAAAAATGAAAGAATATGATTCAGAAGAAAAAATAAGAAAATATTCTAGATTTGAAAAAGAAAAAAAGTACAAAACGACAAGAAAAATCAGTTTTTGAAAAAGACAACTTGGAAGAAAGCGATAAAAAGAAAATGTTAGAAAGAACTATAAGAAATGAATCAAAAGAAAAAAAAAGTGAAAAAAGACAAGAGAGATCAGTTTCTGAAAAAGATAATTTTGAAGAAAGCACAAAAAAAAAAAAACAGATCACGAAGAAAAGAATCAAAGGACAGTGCTAAGATGTATGAATTATTAAATTCCGAAAAAGAAGCATCTAATACAGAAAAAAAGAAAGAAAAGATTAGACAAGATTTGTGAAAAAGAATCAATCTCTGGAAAAACAAGTTCTGAAGAAGAAATGAAAAAGAGAAGAATAGCTAGAGAATCAAAATTTAATAAAGTTAGTTCGAAATATGAGAATATCCAAAGAGTATCAGATACAGAAAGAAATACTGATTCAGAAGATATAGAAGAATATAATGAAATAAATAAGATAGATTTTACACAAACAAAGACTACATTTACAGATTATTATCCATTTCATCCAACTTCTTTAATTGTAGTCCATGCTATATAAATTTTGGAAGACAAATCACAATTAACAGTTCAGACTATAATAGATAGTGAGAGTACGACATCAGTAATAACATAAAATTTAATACCAAGTAGTTTTAAAAATTATCATCCTACGAATACAACTTCTTACTTAGTGAGAGATCAAACATTAAAATTTAACAAATACTTAATGAATAGTCAGATTAAATTTTTTATTGATCATACAAGTGTTGAGTTATCTGAGAAATATAGTTTACCAAAAATATTAGTACATGAGACAAAAAATAATGAGTTTATTTTGGGTCTTAATTTTATGCTAAGTTTAGAAGGACAGATAAACATAACAAAAGACTACTTAACAATTAGTAAAAGAACCTCAATAATTACTACCAATAAACATAGTAGTTTTGTTTAAAAAAATAGAGAAAAATCTAAAAATAAATTAGATTTGAACCCAAAAATTTCTGAATATTTAAATTATTGTTATAAACAAGATAAAACATTTACTTATCAAATATCTAAACCATTAGAAAAAATATTTCAATTAGCTGAAGAAATCCAAATAATACGAGAAAATCCCTTGAAACATTGAGAAATGAATAAAGAATTAGCAAATATATTAATTATAAATGAAGATTTAGTAATTAGAACAAAAAAATTAGAATATAGTCTTTCAGATAAAAAAAAATTAAAATACAATTAAAAGAATTAAAAGACTTAGGGTTAATTAGGAATTCAAATTTAGAACATAGATCTGCAACATTCATGATAAGAAATCATGCTGAAATTTTAAGAGAAAAAACTAGGATGATTATAAATTATAAAAGATTAAATGATAATACTGAGGATGATGGATACAAAATACCTGATAAAGACATGTTAATAAACTTGATACAAGATAAAAAATATTTTTGTAAATTTGATTGTAAATCAAGATTTTGGCAGACTAAATTAGATGAAGATTCTATAAAATATATTGCATTTACCACACCTTTAGGACATTATGAATGAATTATTATGTCTTTTGGATTAAAAAATGCTCCTAGCATATTTCAAAGAAAAATGAATATTATATTTAAACATTTAGATTATGTGCTTGTATATATCGATGATCTTTTAGTAACATCACATACTTTAAAAGAACATTATAAACATGTTGAAGAAGTATTAAAATTATGTATTGAAAATGAAATTATATTATCTAAAAAAAAATAGAAATAGCAACAGAATATATAGAATTCTTAGGGCAAAAAATAGGAAAATGAACAATAGAATTACAAGATCATATTTCAAAAAAGATATTATAATTTCCAGATAAAATAGAAGATACGAAAGAATTATAAAAANAAATTAAATGAAGATTCTATAAAATATATTGCATTTACCACACCTTTAGGACATTATAAATGAATTATTATGCCTTTTGGATTAAAAAATGCTCCTAGCATATTTCAAAAAAAATGAATAATATATTTAAACATTTAGATTATGTGCTTGTATATATCGATGATATTTTAGTAACATCACATATTTTAAAAGAACATTATAAACATGTTGAAGAAGTATTAAGATTATGTATTGAAAATGAAATTATATTATCTAAAAAAAATAAAAATAGCAAAGGAATGTATAGAATTCTCAGGGCAAAAAATAGGAAAATGAACAATAGAATTACACGATCATATTTCAAAAAAGATATTATAATTTCCAGATAAAATAGAAGATACGAAAGAATTATAAAAATTTTTAGAACTTTTAAATTATGCTAGACCATATATAAAAAACTTAGGAAAAATAATTAAATCACTATATAAAAAGACCTCTTCAACAGGACAAATATTTTAATACATAAGATGTAAAAATTATACAAAAAATAAAAAAAAAACAAGTTAAACAATTTACCAAGATTAAAATTACTCTTAGAAAAAGAATATAAAGTTGTAGTAGTAGATGCTTTTGAAAATGGATGGGGTGCAGAATTAAGAGTAAAACCATATGAAGAAGCCTATTTAAATACTGAACAANCAAAAAGTCCTCTTCAACAGGACAAATATTTTAATACAGAAGATGTAAAAATTATACAAAAAATAAAAAAACAAGTTAAAAATTTACCAAGATTAAAATTACTCTTAGAAAAAGAATATAAAGTTGTAGTGGTAGACGCTTTTGAAAATGGATGGGGTGCAGAATTAAGAGTAAAACCATATGAAGAAGCCTATTTAAATACTGAACAATTATGCAGATATGCTTATGGTAGCTTTAGACAATTACCTTCAAACGTGTCTTCTTTAGATTATGAAATATTAGGAGTAATTAATGTACTTAATTCTTTTAGATTATTCTTACAGAAAAAATTTACTATAACTGATTGTGAAGCTATAGTACATTTTTATAAAAATAAAAATGAAAAAAAATATATAGTAAAAAATGAATTAATTTCGTAACTACTATAGAAGAAAATTGATATAATGTTAGCTTTGAACATATTTAAAACAAAAATAAATTTTTATCTGATTTCCTTTCTAGAGCAATAAAAAATGAAGATTTAAAGTATTTAAATTTTAAACCTCCATAAATTTTATATTAATCATATAAGTTTTATTTTTCTTTGCAGGAATGGAGCAAAGAATGATTAAATTTGGACATTTAAAATTACCAAATAAACATGGAACAAATCTACAATCTAAATATAAAGATCAATTACCAAAACCATTAAATCTTTTTCAAAATACTATTTCAGATAACTTATGGTGTAATAAAAGTAATACATCTATGATGGTTCATACTTTAAATTGCTTAACTATAAATTTTATGGAAACCAACATTATAATACAAAATTTACAAACTAAAAGAATATCATCTAATCAACAAGACAAAATTGAAGAGTTAGAAAAATAACTTAAAGAATAAAAAGAAAAAACTCTTAAACTAGAAGAAGAAAGAGATAATCTATTAAAAGAAAAAGATTATTTTATTGAAACAATTATGAACATCTCTAAAAATAATATAGAAAAACAATTACAATATTTATATATTCCATATTTACCTAAAGCCATAAATTCAAAAATTTTTAATAAAATAAAAATAGATAATAAAAATGAGATATTATAATGTTGTAAAGATTTAATAATGGCTTATGACATAAGAAATGCATTTAATGGGTTATCCTTTGTACATCATAAATTAATAACAGATAAACTCTGTTGTTGCAATTGCTGTATAAATGTTTTTGATATTATTATAACTATTTCAATAGAACCAGCAATTTATACAAATATTTAAGCTAGAAATGAGTCATTTGTAGTACGTTTTACTATTCATATAATCATTAAAGTTACTGTTCATAAGTCACATGACTACTACTGTTCACGTCATGATTGTATTATAAATAAAGGGTTAAGGCTCACTCTTCGGATCCATCCATCCTCTCATTCTCCCACATCATCTCATTCTCCCACATCCTCCCATCCTCTTCTCCATCCACCAAAGCACTCCTCTCCACTCCTCTCCTCATTTCTATCCACTCCTCTCCACACATTCATCCTCTCCACTCCACTAGCCCCTCTTTTCTCTTTTGTGCTTGCGAAGGTCAAGAGTCTGTAAGTACATCTATATCATGTAGGAATGGTTTGTAAATATTTTTAGTAAGCAAATAAAGATGTAGCAAGTTTTCTTTTCAAAAGTTTTCTTTTAAAAAAATTTTAGAAGTAATTTTTAGCTACGTAATTCTTTAGCCACTTAATGCTTAGCTACTTAATTATTTAGCTACATAATGATTTAGCTACATAATGATTTAGCTACGTAACTCTTTAGCTACTTAATTTTTAGCTATTTTTCTTTTCTTTTAGCAAAGTAATCAGTAGCCACTTTTCTTTTCTTTAGCTACGTAATGTTTTAGCTACATAAATTTTTAGCCATGTTAATATTTAGCTACTTTTATTTCTTTTTAGCAAAGTAATCAATAGCTACTTTT